>CM066037.1:57378899-57551773 GCA_033557465.1 Ichthyophis bannanicus | reverse complement strand
TGGTGGCAGGTATGCCCTACCCAGACCTGTGCGAGCTGTGTGGCCGCACAGGGCGCAAAGGCTTCAGGGGCACATTTTAGCTGTCTGCCGTTGCCTGCCGCTGCCACTTTTACTTCTCTCAGCAGCAGCAGGCAACGGAAGGCAGTTAAAGTGCGCCCCTTAAGCCATTTTCGCCGGCATGCTAAGCAGATCTGTCCCTCTCTGCTCTTACAGGGAGGAACAGATCTGCTTAGTATGCTGGCGACTTGCACATCGGGGTGCGCCTCTTCTCTCCCGCTATGGGGGGGGGGGGGGGTGCCGCGCCCAATTTGCAAGTAACCCAGGGCAAGATTTACACACCATACGGCCATGGTGGCAGGGAAAGGGAGACAGAGTGCACCGTTGCGTAGCACGAGACGGAGAGAACACAACGTGCAGGCGTGGATGGCAGCAGGGGAGGAGGGGGTGTGATGAATGGGGGGAAGGGACAGTGCAAGACAGTGAGAGTTTGTGTAGGATGTCGGTGGAAAGGGTAAGTGAATGAGGCCTAGATGCCCACACCTCCATCACAAACACACGTATGCTCACATGCATACACACACACACACGTCTAAGGTTCTGGAAAAACGTCTACTTTAAACTATATAACTTCGTCGATCAGACAGGAAGGTTTCAGGCTAGGTCATTGCACAGACTCGTTAGTCTGACAACTGTGGTAAGCAAAGTAATGGAAACGCTGCTTAAACAGAGGATAGTAAGGTTTCTGGAACATAATGGATTACAAGATCCGAGTTAGCATGGTTTTACTACATTAGATGCAGGTCTTGTCAGACAATTCTCATCAATCTTCTTTGACTAGCTTACCCAAGGATTAGACCGGGGAAGAAACTATAAATGTGGTGTACTTACATTTTAGTAGAACCTTAGACACTGTTCCTCACGGGTGACTTAGAAATAATTGAGTGCCCTCGGGATGGACTCTAAAGTGACTGGCTGGGTCAGAAGTGACAAATTGGACAGCAGGGATCTGTCCTTTGTCCGATTCTTTTTCATGTTTTTTCAAGTAATATTGTGGAACGGCTGGCAGGTAAGGTTTGCCTTTTTGCAGATGATACCAAAATCTGCAATAGAAATATTCAGGGAGGTGTAGATAAAATCAGGAGGGATCTAATGAAGCTTGATGAATGGTTTGAGAATTTGGCATCCAAGAATTAAGTCAACAAAATGTATAGTCATTTATTTGGACTGCAAAAATCCAAGGAAGTAGTATAATATAAGGGGTGAAGTACTTCTGTCCATCGAAGAAGGGCGGGACTAAAGGGTGATTCTTTTTGTTGATCTTAAGATGGCCAAACAGGTAGAAAAGGCGACAGCAAAAGCCAGAAGAATGAATGGGTGCATAGTGAGAAGAATGGCCAGCAGGAAAAAGGAGGTGATAGTGCCTCTGTATAAGTCTTTGGTGAGACCTAATTTAGATTATTGTGTGCAAATCTGGAGACCCCACCTTCAATACGAAATAAGCAGGATGGAATCGGTGCAGAGGGTGGCTACCAAAATAGTCAGTGGGCTTCATCAAAAAACATATGGGGACAGATTTAAAGATCTTACTATGTACATTTTGGAAGAAAGACGGGAGAGGGGATATATGAAAGAGATGTTTAAATACCTCCATGGCATAAACGCACAGGAGGAGAACATCTTTCAATTGAAAGAAAGCCCTGCAAATAAAATAGCATAGGTTGAAGGTGAAAGGGGTTAGACTCAGGGATAATTTGCATAAATATTTCCTTATGGAAAGGGTCATAGATGCATGGAATAATCTTCCAGTGGATGTAATAGAGACAAAGGACTATATCTGAATTTAAGAAAGCATGGGACAAACATTGAAGATCTCTAAAGGAAAAAAAGGAATAACAGCTTAGTAGCTGGTATGGAAAGACAAACTGCCATCATGTTCTTATGTTTCTAGAATTACTTCTTCTTTCTTTACTAAATGAAGTAAGATGCAGACTTGAAACAAATCAATCAGCATCATAGTATCACTTGACCTTAGTGCAGCTTTTGATTTACTTGACTCCAATATCGACCCTGAAATAGGTATAAAAAATAGTGTCTGTATTCTTGCCCCAATACTTTTTGAAACGTTTTCCTGTTGCAACCGGCCACTCTTACACAGAATCTAGATCTTGCTAATGATGTCCAAAGCATTTTCTTTACCGTCTACAACAATCCAAACTAATCCTTCCATCCTCACAATCTCCCATTGTCTCTCCATTCATGGCATGAAACTTAATCCTTCTAAATGCAAAGCAATATGGATTACTCATTGCCTGACCCTCTTCAACTGATCTCCAATCTTTGTGAATTTTCCATTTCCATTAAGCAAATAGACATCCTATTAACATTAGAGACACAAATTTGTTTTGTCATTAAATCCTCCTTTTCTGTACTGCATCTGATTTGTATAGGTAAGCCACTCTTTGATTAAAAGAACTTAAAATTCACACCTTTGCCCTAATGCTATCCTACTTGTTGTGGTTAAGTGCCGTTGAGTCAATGTTGACTTATGGCGATTCTACGGATAGTTGTCCTAAACTGCATTCGCTCTTAAGTTCATCAGCTAATTTTTGATAGTACTGCATCCTTAACTGCTATTATATCGATCAATCCTATTGCTGGCCTTCCTCTTTTTGCTTTCAGATTCAACCTTGCCAAGTCTTTCTCTAATGACCTTTTTCTTGTCATGATGGTCCAAAGTAAGAAAGCCAAAGTCCTGTCATTTCAACTTAGTTTTGATTTCTTCTAGTATCAAGTGATTTGTTATTCGGTCAGTTCATGATAGGTGCAGTATTCTTAGCCAGCACCTTAATTTGAAGGCATTGATTTCCACCCTGTCTTTCCTCTCTGCTTCCATCTTTTGTATCCATATGACATTTATCATTTATTAATTCTTGATGTACCACCCTTTGTTGGGATGTTATTGAAAACACCATGGCTTGTGCAAGTCGAATCTATGTATGCAGAGATACCTTTTTCCACTTGAGAATCTTGTCTAGATCCTTCATATCTGTTCTGCCAAAAACTAATGCATCGGTCAGATTTCTTAACTGTTTCTCGTTTCTTGCTTATCCTACTTAGACTAGTGCAATTCACTTATAATGAACTTCTTTATTCCTCCATCCATTGACTGCAAAATGTAGCTGCCAGGTTTATCACTAGAATTAAAACAATATGATCACATCACCCCAGCATTAAAGAATAGAAGACAACACAGCTGACTGCTTCCGTGCTCTCAACAAGGTGGAAAATAGTGTAGTGTCGCCTCCCTTGCTCAATGAAGCTCTAACCGGAGCTTTGGCTTAAGCCGTTATCGATTCTTCTGAGGCATACAAACTAGCCCCTGGAGCTGGACTGGCAGATGCCGCAGCCACACCACCATCCTTCTGATGAGTTCGGCACACTATGGTCCCCTGTGTCAGTTGAAGGTGATGAGAATCATTCATCCTTGGTGCGCCTCGATTCACTGTACGATGTGCCCAATGAGCGCTCTGGGAGGGAAACATAGAGCAGTCCCCCCTGTGGGCATATACTGCACTAGAACATCTAGGCCTTCTGCCAATCTCTCCGTGGACTGCTAAACAGCCTGTTCGCCTTGGCTATCGCCAAGGTCGCCATCACATTCATTATAGGCGTGTCCTCCATCTGCGTTATCTATGAGAAGACTATGTCATTGAGCATTCACTCTCAGGTGCCCGCAACTCTATGCTCACTCATCCAGACACTCACTCACACATCCCCTGCTACTGTACTGAGGCATATGTAACATCGCTGTTTCAATCAGTCCCTCACAGAGACAATTAGAGTCTGTGAATTGAGGACATGCACCATTGTGTCTCATTGTAAGCATGCACTTTTCAACTTCTTGTGCTTACCAAATATTACTGAAGATCCATTTTTCTTTGAGACTGGAAGTACATTTTATCAGAATGATAAAGATAAATAATAGCATCTTGGACCAGTTCTTATCAGTTTAAATCCAGCTTTGATTTAAGTATGATAAGATAAGCTACTTCTTTACCCCCTAGAGATTACAAATCAAATATTTTTCTGAGATTTTAAAGAAACCAAAGCCTCCATAATATATTGTTTCTAGTACATGTAAAAATCTACAATGCACATTTTGTAATACCTATAGTTTTAAGGGTAAACTGAGCAACTTTAAACAAGTGAAGGAGTAGCCTAATAGTTATCACAGCAGGCTGAGAACCGAGGAAGCCAAGGCTCAGATCCCACTGCTCCTCTTTGTGATTTTGGGCAAGTCAGTTAACCCTCCATTGCCTCAAGTACAAACTGAAATGTGGGTTCTCTACAGACAGTAGGGGTAATGCAGGCACACTTGATGGTGACTCCAGGGCAGAGGCTATCTTGAAAGTCCTATGAGATCCGGTGTGAAAGACCAGATACCTACAGAGAACAGACAACTCTATTATTATTTCTTCTGATCTTGTTGTACAAGATTATGTTCTCCTCTTTTCTTTATAAGGCGAAGAAGTTGCGCAGGATAGACTTCCCTACTACACTGTTTCTCAAGGAAGAGGAATCAAAGTAATAATGCATGCAGAATATATTCACTGTGATTCAGATGGCAGTTTTGCAAATGTATATCAAGGGATATTGAGTAGACATTGTCTAGATTAGTAGCTTTTGCTCTTAGCTGATGTGCCAAGACTCTATCTGGAGATGGTTGAGCAGCTGCATTATAAGAGAAATTTATGCAATCGGAGACCCACCTGGACAGGGTCCACTTGTCTGCTAGTTGTGTGGACTGAATGTAATAAAAAGTTGAGAGATTTGACGAAAATCTTCCCGTGTGGCCAGAAAGACAGTACAATCAAGTAAATGGAGAAAAGCAGCTTCTCGACTGGATTGAGGTTTTGGAAAAAAAGCTGGGGAGCAGAATAGATTGATTGACGTGGAAGGGCGACAATAATTTGTCAGAAACTGTGTGCATGGGAAGTAGTGGACGAGGGACTAAAATTCACTGATTTGGCATGATGAAGTGATGCAACTAGAAAAATGGTCTTCCTGTCCCAGTGACTCAAATGGGAGCTCCACCAACTTGGCAAGACAGTGTTGAGGTCCCCTGGTGGTATTCATTTGCATAATAGAGACCTTGTATTCACGAGTCTTTGCATGAACTCTGAAATCTATGGATGTACGGAGATGGGTTTATTGTCTACCTCACTGTGATTTGCTTGTATTCCCATGAAGTACAGTTGCACTTAAGTTGCCTTATCATCACTTCAAGAGAGTCAAAGGAGATATAATTGTTTGGCATCAAGAGGGGGAGAAAGAGAATGCATGGAACTGATAAATGGCACAGCAGTAGAAGAAGTGACTCCTATTTGAGCCTATAGAATTTCTTAGAGGAGTCTTTCCTGGATGTCAAAACAACATTTTTTACTTCTTGTGAGACCAAAATGCAAGCAATTAGCATGTTCTCAACCTTCATGCTATGAGAACCAAGCAACCACCTTTCCTGCTGCATCAGGAACGATGGATGAGTCCCCAACGGAACTGGCAGATCCTGAGATGAGATGAGAGGAGGAGCAGGGACCAGATTTGTCTGAGCCACTGGGGATACTAAATAGATTACTGCGGTCTTGTCAAGGAAACGTTTCTGTAAGACTCTAGATATGAATGAAAAAGGAGGAAATGCATACAGAAGGCCCCAGACCCATGTCAGAGTGAAAAGGTCGTAGTGAAGATATTTGCATACAGGTCTACCACTAATCATGTACCACTTATCGTTTGTACAGTGCCAAAGGCTTTTACAGTGCTGTACATAAAAACATAAGACAGTCCCTGCTCGGCAGTCTATTCAAGGCACACAAACAATAAATAGGGGATTAGGTTGTTCAAGAGGGAAATGATTAAAACACATCTGGATCTTAAGCAGGAGAATAATGGGTTTGGAATCTAAAAGCAGCCTTCAAAAGGTAGGATTTTAGGATTTGAAAAGGACCAGAGATGGAGCCTGACATACTGACTCAGGTAGTCTATTCCAGGCATACTGTACAGCAAGGTGGAATGAACAGATTTTGAAGTAGACAGCGGAAGAGAAGGCCACAGATAAAAGTGATTTGCCTTATTGTGGAGTTCACAAGGAAGGTTGTAGGGAGAGATAAGAGGAGAGGTAATGAGGAGCTGCAGAACGCATGCATTTGTAGGTCAGTAGAAGTCAGAACTGTATGCAGAAACAAACTGGGAAAAGGGGTTATGTGAGCATAGTGACACTGGAAGAGATTAGCCATGCAGCTGAGATTTCAATGGATTGGAGTGTACAGAGATGTTCCTATAGGAGACCAGCGAAGAGCAGGTTGCAATAATCTAGATGGAAGATGACAAGAGAGTGGATAAGGGTCTTAGTAATATGTTTTAACTATCAGTTAGATATGGGTATTGGAAAAAAGCGAAAAATCAAAAATGATCCCAAGATTGCGAGCTCAGGAAACAGGGAGGATGATGATAGTGTTATCCACAGAAATCGAGAAGGGAGGAAGGGAGGAGGTGGGTTTAGGGAAAGATAATATGTTCCATCTTGGCCATATTCAGTTTCAGATAACGGCGTGTCATCCAGGCAGCAAGATCAGACAATTAGGCTGATGGATATCAACAGTATCAAAAGCAGCATATAAGTTCAAGAAAGATGAGGATTGAGTAGAGGATCTTGGATTGGCCAAAAACAGGTCACTGGAGACTCCGGCATAGGCCACTTCTGTATAATGTATAGGACGAAAGTGAGACTACAGCAGATCAGAAATGGCTTGAGAGGAAAGAAAGTCAAAACAGGATAATTGGAATAGCAGGTAGGGTTCAGTGAACGTTTCTTGAAGAGTGGTATCACCACAGCATGTCTGAAGGCAGTAGGAACAGTTGTAATAGAGAACAATAGATTGAGGATATGACAGATGAAATGGACAATAATGGGAACAATACGGCATAGTAGAGAGGTGGAAATGAGATCAGAGGAACAGGTAGCTAATTTGGAGGAGGAGAGATGTGAAGTTTCCTCCTCATTGTTATTAGAAAGGAAGAATGTGCCACAGAGATTGCAAGAAGGATTTCAGAGTCAAGAGAGGGAAGAGGAGATGGAGATGAACTGGTGGAGAACTCAAAATTAATCTTGTGGACGTACTGTTTACATGAGATACACAACACATGTGAAGGCTGCATTTCATGGCCAGTGCTAGTTTCCATATTCTGAGTGCTACTTTACTTCTTCACTTACACAATAGCGACCATGAAAAGGACCTGCAGAAATGTCCATTCACACACGTAGGACCTGTAAAATAGGGACTTCTGCACCTAAGAAACATGGATCTTTTATTGGTGCTCTTATAAAATTACTCTCTTTGCATATACCCTGGATGCTGATGATAAGTCAAGAGAAGCACCCAGTACTAATGGTGGTGACCCTAAAAGGTGAAATGCAGAAATGGCCAATGGTGAGGGTCAATGGGAATACAAGTGTGGGTGTCTTTGAGGTCTAGGGAGGAAAGTCAATCTCCTTGACCATCGAGGGGTAGGATTATGGTTTGCTGATTAGCCCCTGGTGCAGAAGAGTGGAGGATAGATGGTTCTGGGAGGAGGGCTAGTTTGGTCTTCTCAGCAGTGTCCATGTAATGTGCAGCAGGTTGCTTAGAAAGAAGGGCTCCTTCGACGCGGGAAAGGATCTCTTATCTAAAGACTTCTGCTGGTGGGACTCCTTCAGTGTTTGCTTTTCCTTCTTCGATTGAAGCCTTTCGTGCTGTCAGTTCTATGAGACCGAGTCAACTCACCAGTGCGCTGGGTAGCAGGGGCCGCATGTTTTATTTTGACAAACTTCTTTAGCATCAATTCAAGCAAGAGCTCTGTTAGGTGTGGGGGAGTCAGCAGGGTAGGAGCATCCAGGCAGTTAAACATTTTGGGCTTGTGTTGGCTGCTCTTTCCCAACAGGTGCCTTGACACGGTCTATGGAAGGGAGTGGGTGGTGTAGTCAAACATCCTTCTCCCCCATTTGGTATCTTGTCACAGCCTAAGGCCAAACATCCTTCTGCCACTTGGGCATTTGTAAGGGTTCTAAAACTTCAAGCAACTTGGAGGTATCCATCACTGCCATGGAGCTTCATTAATGCTTTAAGTATTTATTATTACTGTTCTTTTTTTAGTGTTGGTTTGGTCTTGTGGATAAGGAGAGTTAGCTTCGTCCTACTTGTCTGGCGGTGAAAATAGACTGAAGAAAGGCAGGAGATGTGTCAGTGAGCAAGGGACACCCATAAAAAGGATTCCCTGAGCTTAGGACAGCACAGCACACTAGGATCCATTTGGAGGACATCACCATCAAATCTGCCTGCATTTACCACTGCTCATCAACGGAGAACTACCTACTATACTTAAATGTAATTCGCATTGAGCTACTACTGAAAAAGTATGAGCGAAACATACAAAAAAAAACCAAAAGAAGTTGAAAAGGGCATACTTATAGTGAGATACAATGACATGTTTCCTCTTTCCTCTATTTGCAGTCTTAGGCATGCCTGTGTGGGAATGGGATGTCAGAAGGCAGGGGATGTGTGCATGACTGGCTGTGAGCATCTAGGCTTCTCTCTCGCTTGCCCTTTACCATATCATCGCGCACATTCTTCCTGTCTCTCCCATCGTCTTGCACTATTTCCCCTAACTACTCTTTGCCAATTTCCTTCCTTGCCTACCACCTACCCATACACTCTCTCCCCCCTCTTTTCCCTGCCACCCAACCTTGCACTCTGTTTTCTTTCTCTACCACACCCTCACCCCTTTCCTCCCTTCCCCTCTCTCTTCCTGCATTCTCTCCCTACTTTCCCTGAACCCTCTTGCACTCTTCTAATTCCGCTCTCTCCCTCCACTCTACTCGCTCCTTGCAGCCCCTTTCCTTCCCTCCTCTAACCCCACCTCCTCCCTTATGCCCCGCCCCTCCATCCCTCCCCTCAAAACGCTACCCCTTCCCTTGTGCTTCACTCTTCACCATGCCCCTCCTCTTTCCTTCTCTCTAAACATGCCCCTTTTGCTCCACTCCTTCCTTGATGCCCAACCCATCTTCACCAGTGACCTGGAGTCTCCTGCTGGCTCTTTGCTGCTGCTCTGCCCTGCTCCTCCTGAAGCCCTATGCATCTATTGGCACATGTCCACACAAACAGACATAGACAGACAGATGGAAAGAGAGATGGATTGACCCTTTCCCATAGGTGCTATCAGTCAAAGCAAAATGCACCTAAAAGAGAAAAACAAGGCAAAGATACCAAGATCACTTTAACAACATCAGATCCCAAATTAATGGCCATGGTCAGGTGGGTTCCTAGGAAACTTTCCTAAAGGCAACTGTATGTTTAACTGAGCTGAAAATTATCTCTGTAAGGTAGTTTAGAGTGGAGGAGTAGCCTACTGGTTAGAACACTGGCTTAGTTACCAAGCAACCAAGGTTCAAGTCCCACTAGCACTCCTTGTGGCCTTGGGCAAGTCACTTAACCCTCCATTGCCTCAGAAGAAAGGCCTGGCAATCTACTTCCAGTGACACTGCCAAGAAAACCCAGGAGCTTCTGGGTCACCAGGAGTCAGGACTGACTTAAAGGCACACATTGCATTTGCAAGGTAGTATAAAAGTACATCAGAGAAACTTCAGAGCAACAATACACAACATCAAAGATAGTGCAAATGCTGAAACCAGGACTCTACAAACAACCAAACATAGAGCAACATCATAACAAAGGACTAGAACAAACCAACCTTCCTTAAACAATAAATCTAGCTCTGCATTCACTCCATTATTTATTCCCGCCTATGACTATATGATATTTGGGGAAAAGATTTCAGATGGATGTTAAAAATAACTGCCACCTAAGTTAAGAAATTAAATACTTGACCATTTTTAAACTGTGGGTCTGATGAATGGATATATTTTGCACTATTTTGCATTTATGATAGAATTGTAAGAATATCGGTAATAAATCTAATGCCCTTTCTGGGGCATTTGAAGAGACGTCTTTACCCCTGGTGGTAGAGATGTTTGAGTGGGTAACTTGATGAAGGTAATATGGGAAATATAATAGGAGCATAAATGTTAGGGAAGAAAAGATGTTTTATTACGATGTTTTTATTGTGTTTTCCCTTCTTTATGTGATGGAGTTTTAATGTATTTTGGAATAAGTTGTGCCATTATGTTGATAGTATATGTAAGATTTACAGTACTATACTAAAGAAATAAATATTGTGATGCATTGGAAAAGATGATGTTGTGCTTTCCTTGCTATACTCTCTGGCTGACAATAGTCTATTGAACCCAAGAGGTAATCCAGACCTTGACAAATGTTCTAGGAACTGGCCGCCAAGACCTCGGTCACTGTTCCCCCTCCCAGCTCCCGCGCCCTACCAGACCTCACCTCTAAAAAGGTATATTGAAGCTTCTTTTTAAGGTCCCGTTTAACTCTTTCCTATTTTCTATAGGAAAGGAACATTTAATAAATCAGGTCTTTAACGTGCCATTACTCTGTGCTTATCGAAGTTCTCAATCCTTCTCCCTCTCCCACCTTCCCTAATCAGTAGGTTTTCAGCAGCATATTGGTGACACTTTATAGCTGCATCTGAGACAACTTCCTTTTTCACTTGATATATCGTCATGGTCTGGTAATGTTTGATGCAATAAAAATCTCTCATGGTCCTTGCAACCAGCCTTCACTCAGTCTCTCTCTCATAGCCATCTATCCCATAGCCATCATCCAGTGTCCAGTGTCTCTATTTCAACAATCAGTCAATGTCTCTCTCTCTTTCATAGCCCTCCCACAGAATCACCATGTGTGTGTCTTTCTCTCTCAGCCCTCCCACAGCCTTCACCCACTTTTTCTTTTCTTCTATCAAAGGTCACTACTACTAAGCATTTGTATAGCACTACAAGGTGTACACAGCACTGTACATCTAAATGTAAGACACAGTCCTTGCTCAACAGAGCTTACAATCTAATCAAGATGAAAAACATCACAGAACTGGGGACTAGAGTATGGTAAAATATACAGAAGTAGCGGACAAGAGAATGAAGAGCATCAGGATTCAAAAGCAGCCTCAAAGAGGTGGTCTTCAGCCTGGACTTAAATAGGGCCAGAGAAGGAGCCCGACGCACCGATTCAGGGAGTCAGTTCCAGGCATATGGAGCAGCAAGGTGGGATCAACGAAGTCTGGAGTTGGCAGTGGCAGAGAAGGCTCAGATTCAAGGGATCTGCCAGAGGACTGGAGTTCCCGAGGAGGAGTGTACAGTGAAATAACAGAGGAAAGGTAGTAATGAGCCGAAGAATGAATGCACTTGTAGGTAAGTAGAAGTTTGAACTAGATGCGAAAATGGGTAGGGAGCCTGTGAAGTGTCTTAAGGGGTTATATAGAAACATAGTATATGATGACAGATAAAGGCCAGTATGGTCCATCTAGTCTGCCCTGCAAGGAAGCAAGAGTAGGTGCAGGTCACCCCTCCCCATGCCTTTGTTTAGGGGTGTACCCACAGCTCCATGTAGGCCACCCCTATTTGATCAGATTTAAGAGATAGTTATGCTTACTTTGATTTTATCCTGTTGCTATGAAGGGATCCACTGTGTCTATCCTATGCCATTTTGAATTCTGTCACTGTGTTTGCCCCTACCACTTCTATCGGGAAGGCATTCCAAGCATCCTGACATTGCCTTTCAGTTTACACCCTTGCAGCTTCATGTTATGCCTTCTAGCTTTACATCTTCCCCGTCTTTGGAAGAGGTTTGTTTGTCCAGTAATATTCTAAGTATTTAAAGGTCTGAATCATATCTCCACTGTCCCTCCTCTCCTCCATAGTGTACATAGTTAGGTCTTCAAGTCTCTTTTCATAAGTCTTCAGATACAGGCTCCAAATCATTTTGTTTGCCTTCCTCTGAACTGCTTCCAGCCTATTCATATCCTTTGTGAGATACAGTCTCCAAAACTGAACACATTATACCAAGTGAGACCTCACCAGCAACTTATGCAGTGTTATTAGTACCTCTTTCTTTTTGCTGTATGCAACCTAGCATCCTTCCGGCTTTTGCCACCGCCTTGTCACACTGTTTCGCCACTTTGAGATCCTCAGAAACAAGTACATGACACTGCACTTCTTCACATTAAATCTTAACTGCGAAGCATTAGATCATAGTTCCAGCTTTTGTAGATCTTTCCGCATGTTCTCCACTCCCTCAGGGGAATCCACTCTGTTGCAAATTTTTGTGTCATCTGCAAAAAGACAGAATTTTCCATTCAGCCCTTTGGCAATATCACTCACAAATATATTGAACAGTACTAGTCCCAGGACAGAACCATGGGGCACACCGCTATTCACATTCCTTTTATGCGAGAGAGTTCTGTTTACCGTCACCTTCTGTTGTCTGCCAGTCAAACAATTTCTGATTCAGTTCACCATCTTGGGACCCATCCTCAAGCTGTTGAGTTTATTGATAAGCCTCCTACGAGGAAGAGTTCTCTGGTTACCCAGTCAAAGAACTTAATCAGACTTGTTTGGCAAGAACGTCCTTTAGTAAAACCATGATGCCTCGGATGATGCAACCTGTTGGTTTTGAGGAAATCCACACTTTGCTCTTTCAGGAGCACCTCCATTACTTTTCTCGCCACTGAGGTAAGGTTTACTGGCTTGTAGTTTGTCACTTCATCTCTATTACCACTTTTGCGGAGAGGTTCCACATCAGCCCTTCTCCACTCCTATGGAACGTCTGTCTCCAAGGATCTCATAAAAACATCCTTTAAAGGCCCCGCAAGAGCCTTTCTGAGCTCTTTCAGTATTCTGGGTTATGTCCCATCTGGTCCCTTAAACATGTACACTTTCAAATTGCAAACTGTTCTAACACATCATCTTTTGTGAATGGTGTAGTATCTACTCCATTCCCATTTGTATATTTGTCAATCACAGGTGGTCCTTCTCCAGGATTTTCTCCAGTGAAAACAGAGCAGAAGTATTGGTTTAGCATTTTCGCTTTTTCAATGTCACTTTCCACGAATCCATTCCCAGCACTTTTGAATCCTGCAATTCCACCTCTGAGTTTCCTCCTCTCCCGAATATATCTGAAAAAGGTTTTGTCGCCACACATCACATCTTTAGCCATCTTTTCTTCTGCCTTTGATTTTGCTATCTTTATTTTCTTTTTATTTCTCTTTAGTTGATCTTGTAATCTTTTCTGTGTTCCTCTGTTTGTGAGCTTCTGAATTTTTTGAAAGCTGTGTTTTTTGCCTTTATTTGTGCAGACACTTTGGAAAACCAAATAGATTTCCTTTTCCTCTTGTTTTAATTTACTTTCCTTACGTATGCATCTGTTGCTCCTTTTATTGCTTCCTTTAGTTTCGCGCATTGCAATTCCACTTCCCTTATCCCCTTCTACTCTATCAACTCCTCCTTCAGGTACTTCGCCATTTTACTGAAGTCAATGTTTTTGAAGTCTAGGACTTTGAGCTTGCTGTGATTGGATTCCACCTTGGCTTATATCTCAAACCACACCATGTGATGATCGCTGCTGCTCACATGGGCACCCCCCTGGATATTCGACACGCTATCTCCGTTGGTGAGCACTAAATCTGGTCGGTTCCATCATCATTTGTTTAAGTAACCCTTCTTGGAATGCATCCACAATTTTTTTACTTCTTTCCAGAATTGCAGAAGGAACACTCCAATCCACATTGGATAGATTAAAGTCACCCAATATGATCGCTTCCCCCTTCATGGATTTCTTTGCAGTTTCAACAATCAATTCACTATCCATTTCTTTGGTTTGAGTTGGAGACCTGTAGACCGCACCAGTATAGATGACATTGCCATCCCCTCTTTCCAACACAATCCAGAGCACTGCTTCTTTTTCCCATGTCCCCTGCACTTCAGCAACTTTAATATTGCTTTTGACATGCAGGGCTACTCTTCCTCCTTTTCTACTCTCTCTATCTCATCTAAATGGATTATAGGGTTACATGAGCATAATACCACTGGTGGAAGATAAGCCATGCAGCTGAGTGTTGAACAGATTAAAGGGGAGAAAGATGATTCAGAGGTAGACCAGTGAGGACCTGGTTACAATAGTGAAGACGAGAGGTGCTTGGAACGCCCTCCTGATGGAAGAAATGGGGGCAAATACAGTGACAGAATTCAAAATGGCATGGGACAGATACAGTGAATCCCTTTATAGCAACAGGATAAAATCAAAATTACCTTAACTGTCTCTGCTATCTCAACAAATAGGGGTGACCTGCACGGAGCAGTGTGACACCCCTAAACCAAGGTATGGGGAGGGATGATCTGCATTGGAGTGGCAGGTGCACCTACTCTTGTCACCTTTCTGGACCATGATTGTCTTTTTCTGGTGTCATATTCTATGTTATTATGTAGTGAGTGTATGAGGGTCTTAATAATGTATGTAGAAAGGAAGGAACACATTTTGCCAATGTTATAGAGAAAGAAGTGACAGGTTTTAACTATCTGTTGGATGTGTGCAAAAAAAGAGAGAGTATCGTCAAAGATAACCCCAAAGTTGCAAGCTGTGGAAACAGGGAGGAGTGTACTGTTATCCACAGAAATAGAGAATGGAGGAAGGGTGGAGGTGGCTTTAGGGGGAAAGATAAAAAGCTCAGTTTTGGCCATGTTCAGTTTCAGATGGTGGTGAGACATCCAGGCAGCAATTTCAGATAAGCAGGCAGAGATCCGCTCCTGAAGTCCTGTAGACATTGCAAGCATAGAAAGGTAGATCTGAGAGCTGTCAGCATAAAGATGGTATGTGCACTAACGGACTGAGTGTAGAGAGAAAAAAGGAGAGGTCCCCAGACAGAGCCCTGAGGTACACCAACCGAAAGTGGAATGGCAGTAGAGTTGGATCCACCAGAACATACACTAAAAGTGCAATGGGAGAGATAAGAAGAAAACCAGGACAGAGCTGAGCCCCTAAATCCAAGCGAGGATAGGGTATCAAGGAGAAGGTGGTGATCAACAGAGTCAAAGGCAACAGAAATGTTAAAAAGGATGGGAATCACTTTATAATGGCATATTTATTTTTTCTTGGGTTCTTATTGTGGGGAGTATTGCGGGCTAAACCAATTAATAACTATTATTGCTGTATTTTTGTGATTTTTCTGGTTTTGTTATTCTTATTCTGTAATTCATACTCAGATTTATTTTTCTGGATTGTATTAGAAAAACTTAATAAATTATAAATATAAGAAAAAGGATGGGAATCGAGTAGAGGCCTTTGGATTTGGTGAGGAACAAGTTGCTGGAGACCTTGGCAAGAGCCATTTCTGTGGATTGTACAGAAGGAAAACCAGATTGCAGTGGATCCAGAAGGGCTGGAGAGGAAATAAAATAAGGACAATGGCAGTGAAGTGCTCATTCAAGTAGTTTTGAAGCAAAAGGGAGGAGAGAGATAGGTCGATAACTGGAAGGACAGGTAGCATCTAGTGAAGGCTTTTTTAGGAGAAGCACAGCATGCTTGAAGGCCACAGGAACAGTTGGAGTGGAAAGTGATAGGATATGACAAATGGCAGGGATGACGGCAAAAGAGATAGAGGTTAGTAAAGGGGCGAGAATGGGATCAGAGGAGCAGGTAGTCAGTGTGTAGGAGGAGAGAAGATTTGCCGTTTCCTCCTCAGTGATTTCAGAAGAGGAAGAAGGAGTGAACGAAGGTGAGGGAAGGATTTGAGATTGAAGAGGGGGAAGATGAGGTAGAGATGACCATGCAGAGAATTCAAGACCAATCTTCTGGAATTTGTCATGGAAATAATCAGCCAAGGTCTGCGCAGATAGTGAAGGAGGGATTGGGGAAGAGGGACCTTGAGGAGAGAGTTGAGTGTAACAGAGAAACGGTGAGAGTCAGAGGCAAAAAGGTTAGTCAGATGGACATAGTACTCTTGCTTGGTGAGTACTATGGCTGACTGAAGAAAGGTTAGCATGAATTTGAAATGCAGGCAGTCAACAAAGGAATGTGATTTAAGCCAAAGGAGCTCAGCTGAGCAGGCACAGGAATGTAGGTAGAGGATTGTCAGGGACAGCCAAGGTTGAAGTATGATACGTTTCACAGGGTATGGAATGGGAAACGCAAGTACATCCAGAGCAGAAGAGAGTATAGTGTTATCGGAGGATTCTGCATTATTAGGGTGGTCCAAAAAAATTAACTATTTTCAGTTCTTCAAAAGGCTGGTATTTTTAAGTACGTGACATGTTTTGAATCCAAACCTCAGGGATTCAAAGGCGTGATTGAACTTCCTTCTGAGGAGCTAATTCACTTTTTAGGAAGTTCTTCTAAAAGTCTGATGCAGAATGCCTGAGTTTTGGATTTGAAACGTGTCTTGTATGTTAAAATATAATTTAAAAAATTGAGTAGCGAGACCACGACTTGGACTTCCTTAGCTCTTCATATCTTGGTGCTTCGAGATAAGTACATTTGAAGTCACGTTAAAATATAATTTTAAAAAATTGAGTAAAATGGAGCATAATGGTTAGCGAACTGATATGCTTCTCCTCTCTTCTTCTTAACGCGCTGACAATTTTTTGTTTTGGGTCGCCTTCTCACTGGAAGCCTCATAGTATTTAAATAAACAATATGCTAGACAAGAACATCTAACCTTACTAGACAACCTATTCAAAGAGCTCTCTACCTTCACCTGGTTACCACAGTTCCATACCAAACCCCATGGCTAATATTATGCTTCCCCTTATATACTGCTGCACACCCTATCTGCCTCCCTCTAATCTCCACCAGCCATACTGAACAGCAAACCGTTGGATACATTCTCAGAAATCTCAATCCTTTGCTCCAAAGTAGTGGCCTGCACCAAGCCATCAACCCCAGTCCACAGCCCTTCATATATGCTACGGTTCTGCTGCCCCACTTTTAGGCCTTCCTACCATTTCAAGTTTCTTGTGTCCCCTTGATGGGCAGGGGCGGCCCAAGGGGGGTGCGGGGCCATGTGCGGAGACTCGGTGCGGGGCCTCATTTGCATAAGTGGCCTTATTTGCATAAATATTTGCATAATGTTACCATACACTAACTTTTAGTAAACATGTCTCTTAATGAGTGTATGGATAAAGAAAGACTAAAAGATTTCTACATTACTATAATCCAGTGCCAACCGCCAGGCACATTAGGAACTACTACAAACGCTGCCCATTTAGAACCCATAGCAAACCCACCGTATCCTGACAGCATTACCAGGACTCACAAAGCACCAGACCCTACCTATCAAAAGGAAACACTGCAAATATTAAACCAGTACATTTCAGAGAATACTGGGGAAAGAGAACAAGTGGCAATGTCAAATAGGAATTACATAAACAGAATACCTCAGCTCAGTTACACATGCAGAACATAGACCATCACCAAACAAGGAACCACAATTTAGAAACAGGAAGGCAATAATTAAACTGGGAACCCCAAAAGCCAAACTTGGAATGTACAACAACACTGTAGAAATAAAACTATAAATCAATTTCCTCTTGTACCAAACAAAGCGCAGACGTTAATGATGCACATTTCCCAGAGCTTTCATATTCCAGTTAATAAATTCAAAATAAAGAGATATATTTCTACCTTTTGTGCATTTTTTCAGTTGCAATTGCTCCAGCCACTTTCTTCTGGTTTCTTCATGTTTTCTGCTAACTCTCCATCGTCTGCTGTCCATTTGTCCTTTCTTCTCTCTTCTAGTTTTCTTTCCATCCTCTCTCTCTACATCTGCTTTAACATACTAATCTTTATCCTTTTGCTCTTTCCTCATTCTTATTTCATCCACACAAATTTTACCCCTCCATCCTCAATCCCCACTTACTCTACCAATACCCGGCCAATTGTAGATTTTTCATCCCTCCCACACAAAATATTTTTCCCCTCTCCATTTTACTCTCCCAGCCCCATCCCATTCTAATCCTCCCCCAACATCAGCTCCCTTCTAGTTCCAGTCTCACCCAGCATCCATTCCCTTCTAGTCCCTGCATCAGCCCATTTCCAGTCCTAGCCCCCCATCAACCCATTTCCAGTCCTAGCTCCCCCATCCATTTTCAGTCTGAGTCCCTTCATCAGCTCATTTCCAATCCTAGCCCCCCATCAGCCCATTTCTAGTCATTTCCTAGCCCCACCATCAGCCCATGTCAAATCCTAGCTCCCCTCCACTCAGCCCAATTCCAGTCCAAGCCCCCCCATGAGCCTACTTCCAGTTCTAGCCCCTCCATGAGTCCATTTCAATTCAAGCCCCCACCACAGCCCATTTCCAATCTTAGCTCCCCCCAACAGCCCATTTCCAGTCCTATCCTAGCTGCTCCATCAGCCCATTTTCAGTTCTAGCTCCCTTCCCTCACAGCCCATTTCCATTCCAAGCTCCCTCCCCATCAGCTATTTGCAGTTCAAGCCTCCCCGTCCACTCAGTCCATTTCCAGTCATAGCAATCCCTCAACCCATTACCAGTCCTAGCCCCCCATCAACCCATTTTCAGTTTAAGCCCCCCCCTATAACCCATTACCAGTCCTAACCCCCCATCAGCCCACTTCCAGTCTTAACCCCATCAGCCCATTTCCAGTCAGCCCCCCATAGCCCATTGCCAGTCCTAACCCCCCCCCCATCAGCCCACAGCCCATTACTAGTCCTAACCACATCAGCCCACCTCAAGTCCTAACCCCTCCCCATCAGCCCTTTTCCTGTCCTAGCGCCCCCATAGCCCATTAGCAGTCCTAACCCCCCCCCCCATAGCCCATTAGCAATCCTAACCCCCATCACCCTATTTCCAGACAGCCCCCATCAGCC
The DNA here is from genome assembly GCA_033557465.1 of Ichthyophis bannanicus. Taxonomy (NCBI): domain Eukaryota; kingdom Metazoa; phylum Chordata; class Amphibia; order Gymnophiona; family Ichthyophiidae; genus Ichthyophis; species Ichthyophis bannanicus. The sequence goes on along the minus strand of CM066037.1, from coordinate 57,532,952 downwards.
CACAGCCCATTACCAGTCTTAACCCCCCCCAGCCCATTTCCAGTCCTAACCCCCCATCACCCCATTTCCAGTCAGCCTCCATCAACCCCCAGCCCATTACCAGTCTTAACCCCCCCCCCCGCCCATTTCCAGTCCTAACCCCCCATCACCCATTTCCAGACATCCTCCCTCAGCCCCCAGCCCATTCCCAGTCTTAACCCCCCCAGCCCATTACCAGTCCTAACCCCCCCAGCCCATTTCCAGTCAGCCTCCATCAGCCCCAGCCCATTACCAGTCTTAACCCCCCCCCAGCCCATTTACAGTCAGCCTCCATCAGCCCCAGCCCATTAGCAGTCTTAACCCCCCCCCAGCCCATTTCCAGTCAGCCTCCTTCAGCGGCTGACCATTTTCAGTATTTTCCCCCCCCCATCCCATTTCCTGTCAGCCTCCATCAGCCCCAGCCCATTAGCAGTCTTAACCCCCCCCAGCCCATTTCCAGTCCTAACCCCCCCCAGCCCATTTCCAGTCAGCCTCCATCAGCCCCAGCCCATTAGCAGTCTTAACCCCCCCCCAGCCCATTTCCAGTCAGCCTCCATCAGCACCAGCCCATTTCCAGTCCTAACCCCCCCTCCTGCCCATTTCCATTCCTAACCCCCCCAGCCCATTTCAAGTCAGCCTCCATCAGCCCCAGCCCATTTCCAGTCCTAACCCCCCCCTTGCACATTTCCAGTCCTAACCCCCCTGCACATTTCCAGTCCTAACCCCCCCCCCTTGCACATTTCCAGTCCTAACCCCCCCCTTGCACATTTCCAGTCCTAACCCCCCCCCCTTGCACATTTCCAGTCCTAACCCCCCCAGCCCATTTCCAGTCAGCCTCCATCAGCCCCAGCCCATTAGCAGTCTTAACCCCCCCCCAGCCCATTTCCTGTCTGCCTACATCAGCCCCAGCCCATTTCCAGTCCTAACCCCCCCTCCAGCCCATTTCCAGTCCTAACCCCCCCAGCCCATTTCAAGTCAGCCTCCATCAGCCCCAGCCCATTTCCAGTCCTAACCCCCCCCCCTTGCACATTTCCAGTCCTAACCCCCCTGCACATTTCCAGTCCTAACCCCCCCCCCTTGCACATTTCCAGTCCTAACCCCCCCTGCACATTTCCAGTCCTAACCCCCCCCTTGCACATTTCCAGTCCTAACCCCCCCCTTGCACATTTCCAGTCCTAACCCCCCCCCCCTTGCACATTTCCAGTCCTAACCCCCCATCACCCCATTTCCAGACAGCCTCCATCAGCCCCCCCCCCCTTCCCTTCCCTTCCCTTCCCTTCCCGCAAATTTAAAAACAAAAACCTGGCTGTAGCTGCTGCCGCTGCCGCGTCCGTCGCAGCAGCGGCAGAATGGCGTGTCCCGCGGGGCCCCTCTCCACGTCGAGCCCTCTGCAAGGGCTTTCAGATTCGCGAAGGGAGAGTGCTCCCTCGCGTCTCTGTAAAGCCCGCAGGGGCTAATGGGAAATTTCCCATCAGCCCCTCGCGTCTAAAGGGGCTGATGGGAAATTTCCCATTAGCCCCTGCGGGCTTTACAGAGACGCGAGGGAGCACAACTCTCCCTTCGCGAATCTGAAAGCCCTTGCAGAGGGCTCAAAGAGGAGAAGGGGCCCCGCGGGACACGCCATTCTGCCGCTGCTGCGACGGACGCGGCAGCGGCAGCAGCTACAGCCAGGTTTTTGTTTTTAAAGGTAATAAAAAAAAAGCAGAATGTTCTTTGCGCGGGGCCCCCTGAAACGCGGGGCCCTGTGCAAAAAACATTCTTGCTCAATGGACGGGCCGGCCCTGTTGATGGGTAATTGCTGCCCTCCATTTCCAGCGTCGCAAGATAGGGACCCTCTCCTTTCACCCCCACCCTCCCCTCCATCACCCGCTTTACCCCTAGATGTATTTTTGATAACAATTGATAACAATTTTTATTGTGATCAACCATGTACAATAAGAAAACCTTTGTGCCATAAACCTCGTGAGGCGGCAGCCCCCATCTCACTTTTCAACATGACAAAATTACAAGGCATGCAGAGGTTTCAGTCCCAGGGTAACTACTAGGAAAGCAAGCAAAACCAGAAACAATGAGTCATGAACAGTAAAGGGGGCAACTCTTAAGCCCCTTCATGTACAAGCCTGGGTAGCTCTCCCACTCTGTTATCCCCCCTTTATTCCCTGCAATAACGTTCCCTCCCCTCAAACCCCCTCCCTCTCCCTCCCCCACCACCCTCCCACCAGACCATCCCCCCTCCTTCCTCAGGAGCCAGAACTGGTTACAGACTGGAAGTACACTTTTCCCGTAACGCCCAGTAGCACTGCCACTCTCACTCTCCCACACAAAATCCAATCAGCCATCTCATACATCCCAGCCACCCACTGCGCATATACCGGGGGAACATCCTCTATCCAGTGAGCCAGAATGACCTTCCTGGCCAATGTAATGCTTCCTGCCCAAACTTGCATTCTGATTGTTTTTGCACCTGCCCCTTTAGGGGCGTGCTATCCCCCAGAAGCAACACTGTATCCATCAACTCCAAAGACACCTTCAGGACACTCTGAATGTGGTCCAGCACTCCTCCCCAGTAACCCTGCAGTTTGTGACACTCCAAAAACATATGGACCCACGTGCCGCTTTCATATACAATGATGATGGGGCCTGATAAAAGCGCAGCCCCTTCTGTGGGATGCAGCTGCAGGCATGTCCCGGGCACAAGCCCTAAGGGATGTGTCCAAAGGGGCAGATAATACTTCTTTGGTGCCCTTTCGGTGCTTGTTGGAACAAGTCCAGGTGAATTGGTTTGGACGATGGGCATGTGAAAGAAGAAAGTCTTCCCGGTGGAATCTATGGTGAAAGACCCAAAAGAGGAGGGCCCACCAGATAGGTTCTTGGTGAGGAAGGAAATGGAAGAAGCCTTGTCTGCTTTGTCTGCTTCTCTAAGCCCTGGTTTACCTTTAGATTTGTCTCCAGTTGTTAGGGAGTAAACCCAACCTCTATTTCCTGGGTTAGCTGTATTTGTGAAAGAGGAGGGTTTCCATGATTTGGTTTCCCCTTTGGGATTGCAACCTGTGTCCAGACAGCCTCCGGTATTGAATTAAGTTTCGATAGTTACAACTGCTCCGATGCCTAAAGTTTTGCAGTTGCCGTCTATCTCTGGTACCTTGCAAGAAGTCTCCCTGGATCGGGAGATTTCACTTAAGGATATCTGGATGGTAGTGTTGAGAACCAAGGTTTCTCTGAGTGGCACTTTGAGCCAATTACAAGAATTTACTAGAGACTCTGTAGCAAAATTCAATGTTCATGATTTGAAAAATGATAATTTGTTATCTTGAGTAGATAAGAGTGAAGCTCAAGTTGCCACCCAAACTGTTTCTATGACATATATTAAAGACAGTCTTTTTTCTCATTGCCAGTTCGAAGCATTTGAAAATGACTCGATCAAGAAATTTGTTTGTTTGAACTTCCCAATTACTCCTTATTTGTCACCCTTAATTTTATTTTATAAATATTTGAAGGAAGACTTGTCATTCCCCAATTCGGAGGAAATCAGGATTGCCAATATTTTTTATATACCTCGAAGGGAAAAAGATTGTCATGGCAACTGAGGGGAATTTGGATCAGGTGGTGACCCCTGAAAGCTTAGATATTTCTGAGTTTTTACAGTCATCGTCAAATGCTATAGCTTCGTGGTGTACTCGATTTGTTTCTGAACTTGATAAGGGTTCAGTACTTAAATCTTATTTTCCTAAAAAAGATTTCCTGTTTTGTGGACAGCAAGTTACACTCTTCCCTGATGTATCCCGTCCGATAATTGCATTGTAAGCTTTCCTAGAGCTTCTGTCTCAAACCCTGGCTCTGGAAGCTACTTTTTTCCTTACGTTCCCTTGCAAATGCCAGGCACTACATTTGATCTATTGCATCTTGAAGATTTTCCTAAATCCCACAGCTCTTAAATTGTCCCAGGTGTTTGTATAATTTGGGTTTGTAAAGCTATTGGAACAGTTTGCTCCTTGTGAACTCTAGAAATTTGATTTTGATTTCTATGGTAATGTGTGCTCTCCTGTTTTTGTGGGCTTGTAGCTCATGTTTGTCTTATGCAATTTCTTTAACAAGTAATGTGGAGGAGTGGCCTAGTGGTTGGGGCAAGTCATCTTAGGCTGGAGGGCCAGAAGTTCAAATCCTGTTAGAGGACAGCCATCTTGGCCTGGGTGGACTAGGGTTTGTATCCCATAGTTGCTCCTTGGACAAGCCACTTAACCCTCTGTTGCTTCAGGTACAAAAACATAGATTATGAGCCACTTAGGGACAAGGAACAAATATACATACAGTACCTGAAGGTGCACTGCTTTGACTGGTAGAAAAGCAGTATATAAGCCTAGTTAACTAAATAAATAATGGCACTTGTTCTTTTTTTCCTTGCTATTCTTATTTTGTTTACTGTGTTAAATAAAAAATTTAATAAAGTATAAATAAAACAAAAAGCGGGAAACCCTCCTTTTCCCAGCTCGAAAAGATTGCTCACATATTGACACCCCCACCTCTCCCACCCCCAAAAAATGGCACTATCTAAGCATGGGATAAACTCAGGGTTCCCAATCAGCATCACAAAAGGTAATCTTCCCTTTGCACCCCAAATCTAGTGCACCACCACATACATGCCCTCTATGGTCCTCCTCCAGTGCTAGCTAAGTGCAACAGGTTGAAAACTATGTGCGGTAGGCATCCCGCATTCAAGAATCCCACCAGGGCGTACCGATCCCCAAGCAGGCAGTTCATGGATGCAGTGTAAAAGCACCGCCACATTATAGAGGCGAAGGCCTAGAAATTTCAGCCTCCCCCATGGCGCTCCCTTCCACCAACTCATCAAACTAATCATCGCAGGCCGCCCCCGCCAAAGAAAGGAACCTACTATGCTGTGATACTGCCGCTCCTCCTTATACATTTCCACTCCGACCCTTATGCCCTGCCACTCATCCCTCTCCCGGATCTTGATAGCTATCCACCTGCCACTTCTTTCCACTCCTGTCATCTCACTTGCTCCCCTATATCCATCTCTAATCTTTCTTCCATTTATTTTTCTCTCTTTATCAACTCAGATTTAATTTCTCCTTCTTATATACAGTTCTCAATCTGCCTCATTTTACCTTATCTACATTCCACTTTTCAACCTTCAACCCTGCCCTCTCACACTCCCTATCTCTCTATCCTTTCCAGCCACTTCTTCCCTAGTCTTTAACTCTTTTGTTTCTTTTTCTCTCTTCCATACTCTGTGTTCAGCATCTCTCCCCTTTTCTCCTGCCCTGTCTTTTATCCCCCCTCCCTAATCTTGCACCTCTCCCCTTTTTCTCATCTTCTTCCCCCATGTCCATCATTGTCTCTCTCTCTCTACCTCATCCTGTGTCCAGCATCTCCCCATCTCACCCTACCCCATGTCCAGTATATCCTCTCTCTCTCACCCCTTGTTCCAGCATCTGCCATCCATGCCTTCCCTGTGCCCAGCCTCTGCCCTGTATCCCCATATACCTCTACCCGACGTCCAGCATCTGCCCTTTATCTCCCTATCCTCTGTTCAGCATGTTTCCTTCATCCTCCTGTACCCTCTATCCCATGTCCAGCATGTACCCTCCATCCCTTTATGACCCCTACACCATGTCCCGCCTCTTCTCTCCACCCCATCAGCATCTGCCCTCCATCCCTCTATACTCTCTGCACCATATCTGGCATCTACCCCCACTCTGTATCCACCATCTGCCCTCTACCCTCTTGTATCCCCCGCTCTGTGTCTATTCTCTACCCTTCCACCCTATGTCTAGCATAGGTCCACCACAGCCTAGCTGCATCTGCCTTCCACTCCTCACACTTTGTGTCTAATATCTGGAGCCCACTCCCTTTGAGTCTAGCATTTGCCTTGTGCCATCCCCTCCACACTTCCTAATCAGAACTGCCCTCCACCCACTTATGTCCAACATCTGCCAAGCATTTCCCTTCCACTCATTCCACTCCCATTTGGGTCCATCTGCCCAGTATTTTCCTTCCAGTTATTCCACCCCCTTGTGTCCAATATCTGCCCAGTATTTCTCTTCCAACCATTCCATCCCCTTGTGTCCAACATATAACATTTCTCTACCAGCTATTCCACATACCCCTTTGTTTCCAACATCTGCAAAGCATTTCCCTTCCAGCCATTCCACACCCCTTGAGTCCAACATCTGCCCAAGCATTTCCCTTCCAGACAGGAAACCCCCATACCAGCTGCTGCTACTACCACAGCAAGCCTTGCTTTTTCTGTGTCTGCAGCAGTGGCAACAGACCTCTGACTTTAAAAAAGAAATGCGGGCCTTCGCGACTCCATGCTAGGAAGGTTGGTCTGGTCCTACCCTCTCTGACGTGATGCATGCATCAGAGAAGGGCAGAATCAAACCAAATTTTTCAGCATAGGAGTTATAAAGACCCTGAGGTTTGTTTTCTTCAACTGGAGACCGCTGCTGCCACTTGCGACGGCACAGGTGTGAGTGAAGCTATCAGCAAGCGAGGAGAGCCATGCAACCCCTCGCCCCTCTCAAACTGCGGCCATGGTCAATGGACTCGACCAAGATCATAAGAAGCAGCAGTAGGATTCAAACTGAATCAAGCAATATGAAGGCTTACATAATCAAGCATTTTGTTTTTTTGTTCTTCATTACTTTTTGAATGTTTCAACAGTTGTTCTTTCATGTTGCAAGCATAGAGTACATTGTGCAGATCAGTGAAACTAATTCATAGAATTTAAACTACCTTAAAGTAGGATTTAGACTTCAGAATATGAAAAATGTATGAGTGTGGAGACTTTTATGAGGCTCTTCAGTACTGTACCAAATGAACTACTTTTGGTTTTGCACTTCTTACAGGCCCGATATTCAGTGGCAGTGGCTAGCGCTTGTAAAACACATAGCCGTCACTGCTGACTATTAAACATAGATATTCAATGCCAGGGCCATATCCGGCCACCAGCATTAAATATGCAGAGTAGCCGCAGCCATGGTGATACTGAGCCGCTGCCCGGATAGCTTCCGCAAGTAAAGTTAGGCCAGCATTTGTCACGGTTGATTTTACCCTCAGGCTGCTAACCGGGCAGCGGCTCAATATCTCTGCAGCCTGGTTAGTGATGGGTGCCGCCTCTGCTCCTCTCTGGAACACCCATGATATGCTCCGGGGCTAACTCTGTAGCATCGGGGCATGTAGCGGCCTCCACGGACAATCTGCGACACTAAATGTGTTAGAGTCGCTGAATACCCGGCTAAGCAGCATTTACATGGTTTGCAGGTCTACAAATGATGTAAATGCCTTTGAATATCCCCCACCCCACCCCATATCTCCTCACTGAGTACACTGCAGATATCCAGAGATACAAACCTCTCCCCTCCCCCCTAAAAAAGAAGGTAAAATAGTAGGATAAGGATGAGGCTAGCATTAGGCACAGTGGGAATAAAGCAAGCCTTTAGATAGCACCAGTCCTGGGATCTTCTTTGATCTGATAGGCCTTACCCACAATTCTAAAGCACTTGGCCCCGCAACATAATAGGACCAGCAATGCTACTCGGCCTGTAAAATGGATGTGTCATCTTTTCTAGGATGCAAGATCAAAAATTCCAGAAACAAAGTTTGCAGTGCATTTTAAAGCAAACTTTGATCAGATTCTTTTAAAGCTGTGACCCAATTCTGCTTGTAGAATGGCATCTTGAAGGGTATCCAAAGGGACTGCCACATTTGGAATTAGATCTTCACTTGTATATATTTCTCTTCTGGAATATACCCTAAATCTTGGGGAAAAGGGGTAACCTTTGGATTAAAGCAGATAAATCTGTCTATTTTAGAATTCAGTGTATTTGCTGAGTCAGTCATGTCTTAGTACCACCAGGGAGCTTTTCATTTAAATCAAATCAGAGTATAGTTTAGCACAGAAAGTAAAATAGAGTAGGTAATTACTGAAATAGCTTTGTTTCTCGAAAGCCTTTTTATTTAAATCAATCAATCAGAGCAAAGCTTAGCATACAAGTAGAAGAAATAGTCTCAGTACAAAGAACTAAACTTGTTTCTAGTGACTTTTACAAAGAGGCCTTCCAGCTAAGAGGCAAATGATCTGTGAAGTTGTCTTAAATAGGTATTAAAGGCAAGTGACAGATCAAAGGGGCAATTTGAAAGGCCCTCCTCTATCAAACCAAGGGCTTTCTGAATCACCCAGGAAATTGGTAAAACCTTACCTTAAAAGTCAGTACACTCTGTAGCAAGCCAGCTTCTAGGTCTTCTTTCACTTCCTCACAACCCATCTCCCACTCACCCCAGGGATAATCTTAGCTTTATAGGCTTTTAAACCTATTAAAGGGGGGGGGGGGAGTGCCCTTAATCACTTTCAGGTGTGGCTGGTTATCCTCATCAGGATTACATTTGTTAAGGGCCTGAGACTAAATATTCTTGAGGTAACAAAATCCATTTAACATTTAAGGTATAGTTGTTTTAGTATAAGTATCCCCATCAAATCTAAGTTAGTGAACAAAAGCTTAAAATTAAGATGCAGACAACAATCCAGCAGCAAGATGGGGGCTTTCCAGTCTTTTGCATTGAGTGTCATACATACATACATACATGTATGATTTTCTCCCGGTTGGTGAGAGGTCTTACGTGTACACTAGGTGCAAGGAGTGCTTTACTCTCAGGGAACGAGTCTGATCTCTGGAGGCTAGAATAGAAGACTTGGAGGACATAAGAAAGACAGAGAGGTATATAGACGAGACCTATAGGGACATAATACTGAAGTCCCACTTCCAGTCTGACAGCTTCCCTGTTGCTATGGAGGAGAGAGGTTATGTAACAGGAGAGCATCACACTGTTGTGGCAGGAAACGATCCTGTAGTTAGATCTTGTCCTCCAGGTGATGTAAAACCCTCTTACACTGAGGAGGTTTTTTCAGAGCCATATGCCCATGAGGAGACTGTTAGGATGGCCATTATAGTAGGTGATTCGATCATTAGACATGTAGATACCTGGATGGCTAGTGGACATGAGGATTTGCTGCAAACATTCCTGCCTGGTGCTAAGCTAGAAGACCTCACACGCCACCTAGGAAGTGTTAGATAGCGCTGGGGAGGAGTCTGCTGTCTTGGTACATTTTGGTACCAATGACATAGGAAAATGTGGCTGGGAGGTTCTGGAGGCCAAATTTAGGCTTTTAAGTAGGAACTGCTTCCTGTTCCACGCACAGGACCTAAAAGGAGTGGAGGAGTGGCCTAGTGGTTGGGGCAAGGTACTTCAGGCCGGAAGGTCAGGGGTTCAAATCCCACTAGAGGACAGCAACCTTGGGGTCTCTAGTCCCACAGGTGCTTCTTGTGGTCTTGGGCAAGCCACTTAACCCTCCATAGCCCATGTTCCCTGTAAAATAGTTATCTCCAAGTTATAATGCCCTGTTCAATGTAATTTCAGTTTGTTCAATGTAAACTGCACTGATGCAGAATAGCACAGTATATAAGAAAATGTAAATAAAATTAATAAATTAAATAAAATAAAAAGGCAGGCCCAACTTCAGAGTCTCAATGCGTGGATGAGACAATATTACAAGGAAGAGGGTTTTGGATGTGTTATGACCTGGGCAACCTTCTGGGGAAAGGAGGGGCTTTTCTGAAGGGATTGAGCTCCATCTTTACTGGGATGGTACTAGCTGTTGGCAATAACTTTTAAAAAGAAGATAGAGCAACTTTTAAACTAGATAATAGGGGAAAGCCGACAGTCGCCAAAGCACGCATGGTTCGGAACTAGGTATTTGTGAAGGATACTAACAAAAGAATGTTGTTAGAGCATTTTGAAAGAGGTTCCAATAAAGACAAAAGTAACCCAGATGTCCTTAAGTAGAGAGCAGAGAGAGCTTAAAGAATACAAATGACTCCTGCCTACCGATAATCAGATTAATATGAATAAAATATGCCCTCCAAAATGCTTGCATGCAAATGTTAGGAGTCTAAAAATTAAGATGGGAGAGTTAGAATACATAGTACTAAATGAGAGGTTAGATATGATTGGTATCCCAGAGACCTGGTGGAAGGAGGAGAACCAGTGGGACACCGAGATACCTGGGTACATTTTGGACCTAGTCCTTAGTGGTATACAAGATCTGGTGCAAGAGATAAGGGTTGGGGCCACTTGGCAACAGTGATCATAGCATGATCACGTTTGAATTCATAAATGGAGGAAGGACAGCAAGGAAAACCACAGCACTACTTTTTAACTTTCAAAAGGGAGACTATGATAAAATGTGGAAGATAGTTAAGAAAAAAACTAAAAGGAGCAGTTGCAAAAGTTAAAGATTTATATCAAACATGGATGTTTAAAAATACTATCTTGGAAGCCCAGACCAGCTGTATTCCACGCTTTAGAAAGGTGGAAGGAAGTCCAAGAAACTGCCAGCATGGTTTAAAGCTGAGGTCAGAGAGGCTGTTGTAGCCAAAAAAGCATCTTTTAGGAAATGGAAAAATGATCCAAATGACGAAAACTGGAAACAACATAAGCACTGGCAAGTTAACTGTAAAGCATTGATAAGGCAGGCAAAAAGAGAATTTGAGAAGAAGCATGCTGTGGAAGCAAAAACACATCATAAAGACTTTTTCAAGTACATTTGTAGCAAAAAACCTGTGAGAGAGTCAGTTGGACCATTAGATGATAGAGGGGTAAAAGGGGCACTGAGAGAGGACAAGGCCATAGCGGAGAGATTGAATGAATTCTTTTTTGGTCTTTACTTATGTTCTTATATGTAGGGAAGTTATCCACGACTGAAATGGTATTTAAAGGTGATGCATCGGAAGAATTAAAAGACATATCGATAAACAGGAAATATATATTACAACTATTTGATAAACTAAACAGTAGCAAATCACCTGGACTGGATTGTATACCCCCCGAGGGTGTTGAAAAAACTGAAATATGAGATTGCAGACCTAATATTAGTAACCTGTGAACTATCATTAAAATCATCTATTGTACCTGAAGATTGATGAATGGCCAATGTAACAACAATTTTTAAAAAAGATTCCAGGGGTGATCTGGGAAACTACAGGCCAGTGAGCCTGCATCAGTACCGGGCAAAAAGGTAGAAACCTTTATAAAGAACAAAATTACTGAACATGTAGATAGTCATGGTTTAATGGGAGAAAGCCACATGGATTTAGCCAAGGAAGGTCTTGTACTACTAATCTGTTATATTATTTTGAAGGTGTGAATAAACAGGTAGATAAAGGTTAGCCAGTCGATATACTGTATCTGGATTTTCAGAAAGCCTTTGACAAGGTCCCTCATGAGAGACTCTTGGCGAAGTCAAAAAGTCATGGGAGTGTACTATTGTGAATCAGTAACTGGTTAAAAGATACAAAGCAGAGGGTAGGGCTGAATGGACATTTTTCCCAAAGGAGAAAGGTGAATAGTAGAATACCCCAGGGATCTGTGCTAGGTCTGCAGCTTTTTAACATATTCATAAATGACCTAGAAATGGGAATAACGAGTGAGGTAGTCAAATTTGCAGATGAGACAAAATTATTCAAAGTTGTTAAAACCCAAGAAGATTGTGAAAAATTGCAAGAGGACCTTGATAAATTGGAAGGCTGGATATTCAAATGGCAGATGAAAATTAATGTGGACAAGTGCAAAGTTATGCACCGAGGAAAGAACAACCCAAATTTTGCTTACATGATGCAAAGTTCCAAATTAGGAACTACTACGCAGGAAAAAGATTTAGGCGTCATCGTGGATAATACTTGAACCTCTCCTCCCAATGTGCAGCGGCAGCCAAGAAGGGAAATAGAATGCTAGGAATCATAAGGAAAGGAATGGAGAATAAAACAAAGGATATTATAATCCCTCTGTATCATTCCATCATGCGACCTCACCTTGAATATTGTTTGCAATTCTGGTCACCCTATCTTAAAAAGGATATAGCGGATTTAGAAAAGGCACAGGGAAGAGCTACCAAAATGGTAAAGAGGATGTGAGGATACCCCTATGAGGAGAGGCTTAAAAGGTTTTGGCTCTTCAATCTGGAAAAGAGACAGCTGAGGGGAGATAAGATAGGAGGTCTATAAATTAATGAATAGAGAGGAACAGGTAAACGTAGATCGATTCTTTATGCCATCAAAAAGTTGAAAGACTAGGGTACATGCAATGAAGCTACAGTGTAGCCCATTTAAGACTAACAAGAGAAAATATTTTTTCACTCAACGTGTAATTAAACTCTGAAATTTGTTACTGGATGATGTAGTCAAAGCTGTTAGTGCAGATGGGTTTAAAAAGGATTTGGAGAAGTACCTGGAGGAAAGGTCCATAAATCATTGGAGACCCATGTAGTCCACTGCTTGTCCCAGTACAAGCATTATTTATTTATTTAATGTCTCTTCTATACCACGCTCTTTAAAAATCAGTGCGGTTTTCGTGTAACAGATATGTGCAGTGCAGTGCAGGCCTACACTGGACTTAAAAATAAACAGGGGATTATATACAGGGTTAACAGGGTAACTATCTACAAGATAACTTGCTGTCATAAGTTGTAAGGACAGCTCGACACTATTACATATTGGCTCAGCTATGTACATGCTGTCATATGTCATGAGGACAGCTCGAATATTACATTACCCTTAGAGGGGATCGGGGGTCTAGTGGGCTGGGTTCTGAGTGTGACTGACTGTGGGTTGTCATCAGGTTCGGCGTAGTGCTGGAGAAACAGATAGTGCTTCAATGCCTTCCTAAACTGGGTGACGTCATTGATAGCCCGGATGGCCGGTGGCAGGGCGTTCCAGCATGTGGGTGCATATAACGCGGACCTGTGTATTATGGAACCTGTGTATCTTTTTGGGAAACTGCTAGGTACTTGTGACCTGGATTGCCCACAGTTGGAAACAGGATACTGGGCTAGATGGACCTTGGTCTGACCCAGTATGTCATTTCTTATGTTCTTATACCATGGTTTCATGAGAAATTGAGAAAGTTAAAAAGTTTGAATCAAAGGGAAAGGGCATAGCAGAAGGGAGGTGGGTCACAAGGAAGGGTGTATCAAAGGAGCAGATGAAAATATGTAGTATAAGGCTGAGAGAGATATAAGAAGGGTTTCTTCTCAAATGCTCTTTTGCAAGCCAGTAATCGGTCATGGGAAATTTTTCAGATCATAACTAGACTGAAGTGCCCTTCTGCTGTGCATCAAATTTCTACCCAGGAATTGGCCAGTACAACTTTGTCTGCACTTACATTGGCAGAAATGTTTGATCAAAAAAGTTGTTAGATGTTCAGAAAGCAATAGGGTTTTCTTGTTTACAGAAGGAACCAGGCAAGGGCAGCTCTATAATGAGGCGAAGTGAGGCGGCTGCCTCAGGCGGCAAAGTTTTAAGGGTGGCAAAAAATGCCCCCAAAACAGCCGCCTGTCTTCATCTTCAAAAGTTAACAAAAAAAACAAAAAAAAGCGCACATGTTGCTGCTGCTCTGAGTCTGCTTCTCGGCAGCAGCAAACTCACTGCCTCCTTTTCCTGCAGCTGTGGCTCCTTGCCTCTTAGAGAACTGAGGCTGTGCTGGTAATTGCAATTAAAATTAAAAAGAAGCCTGTGTGGAGCCTTCCCACCTCTCGAAGGACTCCGTGCAGCTTTGTCCCGCCACCAAAGGAAGTTGTTTCAACTTCCCGAAGTTACAACTTCCTTTGGGGGGGGGGGACAAAGCTGTGCTGGTAATTGCAATTGAAATAAAAAAGAAGCCTGTGTGGAGCCTTCCCGCCTCTCAAAGGACTCCGTGCAGCTTTCCCAAAGTTACAACTTCCTTTTTGGGGGGGAGGCAAAGCTGCACAGAGACCTTTGAGAGGCAGGAAGGCCAGTACAACTTTGTCTGCACTTACATTTGCAGAAATTTTTGATCAAAAAAGTTGTTAAATGTTCAGAAAGCAATAGGGTTGCCTTGTTTGCAGAGGGAACCAGGGATGATGGTTCTCTGGGTTCTTTTGAAGTAGATGTTATTTTATCAGGATCCATATTCTGGGATCCATATTTAGGAGGAAGTTCTGAGGGTAGCATAATCAGTTCTCAGACTTTGTGGTACCCACAAATTCTGTGACAAGTGCAACCAAGTGATTTCCAACTGGATATCATCCCAACTACAGTGATAATGAAAGCAAAAGATGTTTTTTGTAAGACCTCTTCATTCTTTATCAGCAGCTCTTATACAAGGTATGTTTCTCAGGAAATCAAAACAGTAGTTAGTCCTTTATTTAAAAAGCTTTCTTTAGATCCTGAACTACCCTAAAGTTATAGACCAATTTCTCATCTTCCTTTTTGGGGAAGGTACTTGAATGGGTGTTGGTTAGTCACCAGTCAGGATTTTCTACTGGCTACACAAACAGCTTTATTGGGTCTGCATGATGATAAAAAGAGGGGGATGGAGGGTCACGTGGTGCACTGGGAGAGAATGGGGGCTTGCTGAAAACTCTCTCCCAGGCTTTCTCCAAAAGCGCTCATATTCGCCGGCATTTACCCCGCCATATAGACGCTGGATGGTGAGAAAGTTTACCTTCATTCCGCTTGCCTTTCAAACAAGTATTATTTATTTATTTATTAAGACAGATTTTTATGCCACCTTATCCTTCAATCAAGGTGGTCACATCACAATTGGAGGCTTACATTTAACATTAGGGTACTTGTAAACATTTAGACAGTAAATTACTTAACATCATTTAGACAGTACAATTGAAGAGTAACATTTAACAAGAGGGTGTTTAATAACATAGTAAAATAATCTTGTGTGTGTAGGTAGGAAGAGTGCATGTCTAGTTGGCGGAGGTGGTTGTGTTTCTGTTTGGGTATGGGCTGTTGTCTAAATGCTCATATGATTCTATAAATAACAGTGTTTTGAAGTCTTTGCGGAAGTCAGTGATGTCATCTAGTGCCCTCAGGCTCGTTGGGAGGGAGTTCCATAGTGTGGACGCCAGTAGTGATGGAGCTCTTTTTGAAGTTGTTTGCTTGGTTTTGTGATAGCCTGCAGGTGTGCCGATCATGTTGTTGTTATTGGCTCTTCTTGGTCTATTGCTGATATCTCTTGTTATAACATCTTGGAGTACGTCTGCTGAGAGATGGTGAATGATTTTGAAGATGATCATGATTGTTTTGTATTTAGCTCTTGCCAGCATTGGGAGCCAGTGTAGTAGTTGTAAGACAGGGGTGATGTGCTCTGTCCTTGGAGTGTCTGTAATGATGCGTGCTGTGGTGTTTTGCACCATCTGTAGTGGGTGTAGTGTCTGTTGAGGGAGGCCTTGGTATAGTGAGTTTCCATAGTCAAGCAGTGGTGTGATGAATGCTTGGTACACTGTGCAGAAGTGGTCCTGATGGAGTATTGGTTTGATTTGTCTGATGGTCCTCAAACGTTGATAGGTCTTGTTTGCGGTTTTGGTGATGTGGGATTTCAGGTTCAGCGCTCTGTCCAATGTGATGCCTAGATACTTAACTTCTTCTTTCACTTTTATATGTTTGTCTAAGATGCTGATAGTTTGTGGAGGTATGAAGTTGGGGTTCCTGGTGACGAACATTGCCTCGGTTTTATCATAGTTGACCGTTAAGTTGTTGGCTATGAGCCAGTCATTCATGTCTTCGAGACATCTGGTTATTGTTGTGGTATTTAGTGCTAGTAGGTTGATTGGGGCGTATATCATGATGTGTGGTGAAGACTCCCCTCCAGAGGAAATGGAGATAGGGGAAAATCCTGATAGAAGGGATGACACACACAGGATTTCCAAAACTGACTTGAAAAAAACAAAGTTATCGGCTGAGCTGAAGACAAGTCCCAGCCCAGGGGATGAGTTAGGCTTCAGCACTGATTGGGCATGCCCAGGGGAACAGGGAGTGCCGGGAAATGAAGCCCTTTTTAAATCCTCAGACAGGATTGACAGAGGAGACAGCAAGGCTGGCAAAGGAGGCAGCATGGCTGACAAGGAGAGCAGCAAGAAACGAAGCAGATGAGAAGCAGCTTCCAGTGCACGTTGGTCTTCAGGAGGAACTTGGAATCAAAGGGGAAAAACGCTAGAACCCTGGGAGAAGGCAGAACCCTGGAACAGTAAGCCTTGGAGCCCAATATATTCTCAAGGAGATCCTTACTACACGGTAGAGCCTAAACATGGGAAGACTAGCAAACCCAGCTCTTGGAGAAAAGGTATTTTGCCTGGTGGCGAGCAGTGCTATAAAAGCCAGGAACCAAAACAGGAAAGAAGTTTTTCTGAGAGAAATTCCCCTAGCAGAAGAACTAGCCATAAGGCTCCTGAGTTTCTAGAGAGGAGAGAGTCCTGGAAGAAAGGTATCTGTTCTTATGCCAACGTCTCTGATAAAGGTAAAGCTGAATTTCCTAATTTTAATGCCTTGCTGGAGAAACCCTTTTATTGTGCTGACCTTCCTAAGCCAAACTCTGCAACAGGAGCAGATAGTGAGTGGGGGAAAGGTGTGACCCTTACCGGAGACTATCGAGCAGCTAAGGAGCAACTACAGGCTAAATTGCTTCTAAAAGAGTTTCAGCAATTTCTGGAGCTAAAGTCAGGGAAACATAAGAAACCTGATGAAGAGAACAATTGCCTTAGCCCAGATGAATGTATGCAGATAGATAATGATGTGCCTACCTTGAGTTATGATCCTTGTGCAATGGATTGCTCTTTATGTTTTAGAGAGTAACAGTGTAAAGAAGCATCTGGAGTTTGTATGAGAAGAATACAAAACGTTTGCTATACCTGTTGCCTAGCCGTGAAAGTTCACAAATTGTTTTCACCTGTTTCTGTAAAGCCACGCTGTGAGAACAGCTGTTTCAGTGAGGCTGCAATAATCCCAAGCAACCACACGAGGCAAAGCTGAGTAGAAGCTATCGTGACTGTGTAAAGCTGAGTTAAAGCTATTTGATTTCAGTTGTTTTCCTGACCTCCTGATTTCACCTTTATGTTGAAAGTTGCACCTTTACGTTATGCACCTTTGAATTGTAATGCGTTGAAAATATCCCCACAACAAATAAATTTCTTGCAAGCCTTATCACTTGAGTCACAACTACTACTTTCATCCCTAAAGAAAAAAAACAAGTGTACTATGAATCCCAGCATTCAGAGGGATCAGTACCACCTTTATTCATAAGGGACATTATATAAGGCCACTCCTGCCTGTAAGCTCTAGGGCCCAGGCAGGAGCGTCACAGATGTCATCAGCATAAATGTGATAGTGTAGTTTATGGTGCTTGATGATGTTGCATATGGGCTGGATGTAGTTGTTAAAGAGCACTGATGATAGGGCTGAGCCTTGTGGTATTCCTTGCATGACTGGGAATTGCAGTGATTTCTTTTGGTTGCATTTGACTTGTTGTGTTCGCCCTTCCAAGTATGATGTAAACCAATTCAGGGTATTCATACATAGTCCTATCTGTTGTAAGCGATGCAGTAGCTTAGTGTGGGACACAGTGTCGAAGGCCGCCAAAATATCCATGAACACTAGCAAGAAGCCCTTTTTTATGTTGTCCATGCCTCTTAGTAGATTGTCAAATAGGGAGGTGAGTAGAGTTTCGACGCCGTGTTGGGGCTTGAATCCGTGCTGATGGATGTCCACTGGGGCATTTATGTCAATATGGTCCTGAAGTTGTCTTTGCACTGCCTTTTTCACGATTTTAGCAAGGAATGGCAGGATGGAGATGGGACGGTATGATTTTGGATTGGATGGGCTCAGGTTGCTACTTTTGAGTATTGGTCGTATCATTGCATGCTTTAGAGGTTGCGGCATGTATCCTTGTTGGAGTAAATCTTTGATGATTTTTTGAATGTGATGAGAGAGTTGGCTTTTTGTAGCTTTGAGCCACGCTACTGGGCATGGGTTTGACGGTGTATTTGTTGTGTTTAGTCCAGATATAATATCTTCTACTTGCTGCTTTGTTGGTATGCTGAAGCTCTCCCATGCTTTTTTTAAATATTGTAATCATTTGTTTGTGGTGTATTAGAGCATATTTTATTTATTTATTTTATTTAGCTGTATTTATATCCCGCTTTTCACCGGGTCAAAGCGGTCAATTGGGGGATACATTTAACACGAGGGGATATGAGACACATACGCTAATACTTACAGGGAACATGGGCAATGGAGGGTTAAGTGGCTTGCCCAAGACCACAAGGAGTACCTATAGGACTAGAAATCCCAGTCCCTCCGGCCTGAGATTGCTGTCCCCAGGTGGGACTTGAACCCCGGCCCTCCGGCCTGAAGTACCTTGTCCTAACCACTAGACCACTCCTCCCTGTTTGGCTGGTGTTTTTTGACTTCATGTAGTCTGCATATTTTTGTGGGTCAAGGTGGTGTGTACTTTGTTCTGTGTCGTCCTTGGTGAGCTTTTGGACAATGCTAAAGAGTTCTCTTGGTCTATTAGTAGATTTCATGATTAAGTTGTGTCACCGCCCCTCTCTCCCAGAGGCCTCAGCGTGGGTTAAGCGAGTGGGGTGATGTGTTCCTTAAGCTTGTGAACTTGAATTTGAGGCTTTGCAAAGCCTCCTGGGAATTGTAGTTCCGTGGCTTAAAGAAAAATAGTTGTGTACACGAATGGTAAGGTTTCAAAATGGATTTATTCCCTTCCCAGGGTTGGAATTTGACCTTTAGAACATCACAACAGAAAAGTCCATACTTCTGGTATAAGGTAACAAAGGAACCAAACAACTTAGGAAATGCTTATCTTCAGCTTAACAGAAAAATGAAATACAAAAACAGTTTTCCTCCAAACTTGCTTTTGGACTGTTTTTCTCCTGCAGCAGTGGTTATAGCAAGACTAGCACAAGGATTGTATATTATCTGATACCGTGTACGTACAGTCCATATAGGTTTCAGTGTCTGAAGTTGGATAAAATTCACATTGCATTTCATGCACGTTATCCTCAACTTCCTCCGGGGAGAACTCTGCCCTTTGCTCATTCACAGTGTTCCCATCCCCCAACAGCTTAGCTGAACTCAGGTGTTTTGCATAAAGCTCTCGGTCAGCTCTCTCACACAACTCTTGATACGTACAAGGGCTATTATCAAACTCCTCTGCAAAGCAATCTGGAAATATTCTTCTGTCTTCCAGCCATTGCTTATCCAGGGACCTTTCTTGGCTATAATATGGCTCCCTGTAAAACTCTTTCCTTTTAGTTTGCGTAGGGTTTCTTACAGGCAAAAACTCCTCTTCAGAACAACAAGTTTCCCTTCCACTATATTTAGTGCTAGAGGACTGAGACTGTCTTCTCAGGGGATTTAAAAGGTATTGCTTGCCTTTAGGAGAGTGGAGTTCCTCTGTGCTTTGCCCAGCCGTGTATTGCTTTCTCCGGCGTGGAATTGCCTGCTTCCTGGAGTCAGCGTGGCTTTCACAGCTCTCTTCTCTAGATGAGCCTTCCCAGGTAAGATAGGGTTTTGCCGCCCTTCTCTTATCCTGTCTTTCACCTTTTTCCCCTTTCTCATGCCATTCAATCCTTTCCGTCCTCTCAGACCTTGTTCTGTCTGTCGTGGTTCTTGCTCTCCTGGTTCCTGCCCCAGTTCTCTCCTCTCCCCTAACTAGAGGATTTTTAACTGTGTTGCTTTTCCCGGTGGCTGAAACTCCGCTCTCCATCAGCTGTTTCTCTTTTGCTAATGAGCCATGTGTTAGCTCTTGGCTCGGGCGTTCCCTAGTACTGAGTGACCTCATTTGTTTGGGGTTTTTATGCCAACCCTTCTCTCTGTTTTGCTCTGAGCTGTCAAACATGCATTCATTCTGATATGAAGTCCCTGTTTCCATGGGCTCTGACTCTTGTTCCTTATGACAGTTGGTATGATGTTGCTGTCTACGCTCATTTATTAGATTATTATATTCCAGTTGCTTGGCTCTGTATTGGGTTAGTAGGTTGTGTGATTTGTTCCGTCTCCATTTTCTTTCCAGTCTTCTGAGTGTGCGCTTTGAAATTCTGATTTCATTTGAGTACCATGGGGCCTTGGATCTCTTGCGTGTTTGTTGTTCTGTGCTCACTGGGGTAGATGC
This sequence comes from Ichthyophis bannanicus, assembly GCA_033557465.1. Taxonomy (NCBI): domain Eukaryota; kingdom Metazoa; phylum Chordata; class Amphibia; order Gymnophiona; family Ichthyophiidae; genus Ichthyophis; species Ichthyophis bannanicus. The sequence continues at coordinate 57,512,927 of CM066037.1, read as the reverse complement.
TGTGTTAGATATTATAATGTTCCATTTTTCTATGTTTAGGTCATGGGCAAAGGGAGTCTCCAGCCTCACAGGGGAGGGGAGGGGAGGGGAGGGGGAGAGGGATCATGGGGCAGGGCGGAGAATGGCAGGACAGCCTATGTCACAAAGCTCTTGGGTAGGGGGAGAAGTTCCTACCGTGGCTGGTGGTGGACAGGCTAGGGTAGATAGGGGGAGAGTGGGAGATGCACCTCCAAGGGTGGGTTTGGAAGGGGGTGGTGGGTCAGAGGTCAGGCCGGCATTCCATGCCCCCAGTGTAGGAGGATGCAGACCTGCCCCGGCAATCTGGGCTGCCGGGCAGAGAGAATTCAAATATGCAGGGCAGACAAGTTATGAGGCAGGGAAAGGACCAACCTCATGGGAGCACTGGCTTGGGGGTGGTCAGAGTCCATCAAGGGCTGAGTGGGTGGGGACTTGGCAACCGTCTTGGCCTCCCGCGGGCCCCCCCCTGTGTTTCCTTTTTTGTCTCAATAGATACCATGGTGGCATCCAGCGATGGGGGCGCAGGGAGTCGGCGAGAGCTACGCCCCGAGGCGGTTTGGCCGAAGGGATGGCGGCAGGAGAAGAGAGTGCACCAGCAGATGATGAGCTGCAACAGGCTGGGCTGCATCCAGGGGCTTCTGGAGAGATGGTGTCTGCGGCGACAGTCAAGTTGCACGCAGACCATGGCGGGTCAGGGGAGGGGGATAAGGTGAGTGAAAAAAGGGGGAAGCGTGCAGGAAGAAAAAGCATTCTTGTCGGCTGCGCCGCGAATTGGATTCATCCTCATCGTCATTGTCCGACACATCCACAGGGTCATCGGGTGACGAGCGGGGCTTTCAGAGTCCGAGGGGTTATCAAAGGGCGAGTGGTGAGTATTCAAGGGTGGGCAGGCTGGAGGGTGGGCCAGCGGCAGTAGCGTCATTTTCGGAGTTATGGGAAGGGGTCTCAAAGAAGTTGCAATGGAAGATACAGAAGCAACAATATATAGATATTTTCCGCTTGCTTGAATGTCGGAAGAGTTCGGGGGAAAGTAGAAAAAAGTGAAGAGAGGATGAGAAAGCGGGTAGGCTTCGGAAGGTCGCATGTAATGTGGTCAATTGGACGAGGGCTCTCTTGCATTTAGCGAGTGTCTGGGGCTGTCACTGTCCGGAACAACAGGGGATGTTGTTGGCATCGCAGAGTCACAAGGGGTGGGCGTGGTTAAATTATGACGAAACGTTTCGGGATAAAATGGAAGAGAACACAGGACATTAACCTGTGGCTGACGCAGATGTCGGTCCGGGTGGGGGTGGGGATGGGGGAAAGGGTGGGCCAGGGGCCAGTGCAGGTGTGGGCCGTTCCTTTCGAGCAGATGGGATCACACTCCCACCAAGACTGGCTACGGGTGGAGGGGGGGATGTGTGCTGGAGGTTTAATAAGTCCTCTTGCCCGTTCCCAGACTGCAAGTTCAGACATGTTTGTTCAGGGTGTGGCAGGGCCCAAGGGGCAGCAAAGTGCAGCAAACGAGGGGCCGCTACCCCCCTGGGGCCCGCCTCCAAGAAATAATGTGGGGTTTGGCTTGGGCCCCCACTCCAATAGGTATTGGGCGAGTGGCTACAACACTACCCAAAGCAAGAGGATAAGGAGGTTTTGTGAAATGGTTTTAGTTTGGGTTTTATTATACCAGTTCAGGGAAGGGTAGAATTCAGGATGGCAAGGAACTCCCCCTCAATACGATGCTTCGCGGCGACAGTTCATGAGAAGTTGATGGCCGAGTTGAAGGTTGGCAGAATAGTGGGGCCGTTTCAGAATCAGCCTTTCCCAAATTTAGTGATATCGCCGTTAGGCATAATACCTAAAAAAGAACCAGGGAAGTTCAGACTGATACATAATCTGTCCTTTCCGCTGGGGGCTTCGGTAAATGATCACATACCACACGAGTTGTATTCGGTGCAATTGCGATATGCGTCATTTGATAGGGTGGTGGTGTTGGTCAAGAATTGCAGGCACAAGGCCTTAATGGCTAAGGTGGATATCGAATCCGCTTTCCGTTTGTTGCCAGTGAATCCGTCGGCATTTCATTTATTAGGTTTTCAATTTGAGGACAGGTTTTATTTTGATAAATGTTTGCTGATGGGTTGTTCGATTTCTTGAGCATATTTTGAAAGATTTAGCACTTTTCTGCATTGGGCACTGGTGCAGAAAGTTAGCTGGATGAATGTAGTGCATTATCTCGACGATTTCTTGTTTGTTGGCGCAGCACAGTCGGAGGGCTGCGGAGCACTGTTAACAGGTCTTGTGGACTTGGCTCGCGAATTCGGTGTGCCGTTGGCAGAGCTGGATTCTGAGAATACGGTGGCTCGTGGTGGTGAGGCTACGGGTATTGGTGGCTAATGTGTTGGTGTCAGCTAAAGTGACGTTGAATGAAATGCAGGCTCTAATAGGCTCACTGAATTTTGCCTGCAGGGTAATCCCCATGGGTAGAGTATTCACTAGGCATCTGGCGGCGGCAACAGCGGGGGTGCAAAAACCTCAACACCGCATTAGAGTTTCTAGAGTGATGCGGGAGGATCTGCGGGTATGGGACGCCTTCTTGAGAGACTTTAATGGGACGTCTGTGCTGATGGAGGCAGAGATCTCTAGCGAAGATTTTCAGCTCTACACGGATGCGGCAGGCGGTATAGGTCTGGGTATTTATTTCGGAGGGGCATGGTGTGCAGACAAGTGGCCAACAGCGTGGCATGACTCGGGACTGTCCAGTAATATCACCTTCTTGGAACTTTTTCCCATCTTGGTGGTCCTGGCGTTATGGCCGGATCGGTTGCGCAACCGCAGGGTGGTTTGGTGGTGTGATAATGAGGCTGTGGTCAGCGTGGTTAATCATTACACCCCATGATGCGTGCAGGTTGCGTTAATGAGGGAGGTGGTATTGGCATGTTTACAATTGAATGTGTCAATAAAGGTTTGACATCTTCCGGGGTATACTAATGCAATTGCTGATGCTCTTTCCCGTTTACAGTGGGACCGGTTTCGGAGGTTGGCATCAGAGGCGGACACAGAAGGGTTCGTGGTCCCTGGGAACCTTTGGAGCATTGGCCGGGGGAGATGAGGAATCTGCTGCAGAGTTCGGTGTCACAAGGGACATGGTCTGCATATCAGCGAGGTTGTGAGAAAGTGGTGGCATTTCTGATAAAACGAGGTTGGCTGGGGGGTTTGTGTCAGATAATTTAATAGGGCAGTATATTATTTTTGCTAAAGAAAGTGGGGTCGCCAGATCATCAGTGTGTAACCACCTGGCAGGTTTTTCATTTTTTGCAAGAGCGGTGGGATGGGGCTTTCCGGCGGGGGGCTTCCTAGCCCGTAGGTTGCTGCAGGGGTGGGAGCGCGCGAGGCTGACACCGCGGGACTGCAGACAGCCGATTACACATAAGCTGCTGGTGCAATTATGCAAGGCCTTGCCTAGTGTAGTGGCTTCACTGTACGAAGCCATACTTTTCCAAGCGGTTTTTATTCTGGCATTTTTTGGCGCATTCTGTGCAGGTGAGTTGGTGGCAAACTCTAAAAAAGCGGGGGTTGGTAGCAGTCTGCAATGAAAGCATGTCCGGGTGGAGAAAGGGCAGTTACGAGTGCTATTAGCAAAATCAAAGATGGACCAGCAAGGGAGAGGAATGTGGGTGGTCCTGAAGGAGATTGGGGATCCGGTAACCTGCCCTGTAACTTCCGTGCGGGATTTTTTTACAGGTGCACTCCGCGTTGGAGGGCGGGCTGTTTATCCACCAGGATGCAAGACTGTTGACGCGCTTTCAAGTGTCCGCGGTACTGCATTTGGTCTTACAGTGGATAGGCGAAGACCCGCATCAGTTTGCAGTGCATTCGTTCCGCATTGGTGCAGCGACCAGCGTGGCGGCGGTGGGCTTATCAGACTGGCAGATACAAAGTATTAGCTAATGGCGGTCTAGGGCGTTCATGTGATATGTGCGTCTGTGAGCTGATATGGTGGACGGATTATTCTGTGATATTATTTGAATTTTTCTCTTGCAGACGAGGTGCAGAAGGTTCGGGGTTGTTGGATGATGGGTCATTCTTTCATGTACTGGGCTGGTCAGCGAGCAGCGGTGAGGCCTATCGGGCGTAACCTCAGACTCGACGTCACTGTGGTGTCGGTTTCATGGCTGGGTGAGCGGGAGCTACGTTGGACACAGCTGCTGCCTTTGCTGCGACACCATGAGCGACTTCGGAGCTAGCCAGCTATTATACTGTTGCTTCTGGGGGGCAATGATTTGGTGGCTTGGACATGCAAACAGCTCATAAGAGCGGCAAAGAGAGATCTGGCTGTGGTGCTAAGAATGTTTAGGGGGGTATGTTTAATATGGTCCGACATCATCCCAAGGCCTGCATGCTGGAGCCAGCGGTGTTGGTCACGAGGGCTGATGATTAATCATCAGGTAGGATGATGAGTGGGGGAGCATGGAGGGTGGCAAGTCAAGCATTCCTGGGTGGAGATTGATTGCAGGGGCCTGTATCGAACGGATGGGGTGCATCTCTCCCCTGTGGGTGTGGATTTGCTGTTGAACGACTGGCAGGAGGCCTTGGAATGTGTGCTTCAGAGGGAGGGCAAACTGGTCGCAGTTTGATATTGGGGGGGGGGGGGCGGCACAGCTCTAAGTGATCTGCACTGGTGGTGGGATCCCGGAGGTTTCCAGGGTCCGGAGCCTTTGGCTAGGCTTGGGCGGGGGCTGAGTGACCTCGACCCGGACAGCCCCTGGTAGACCTTTGCTATTGACATGGCGAAGTCAGAAAGGGGTGCTAGGAAGTTGACAATGGCCTGACTGTGGCCGGAGCGGAGGCGAGGTCACCTTGCTAATTGCATGGCTGGTGAGTTATCGCTACGCTGTTGGGTTTTGAGAATTATTATAGTTATGAATGTTCAGTTATGTTAAAGATAATAAAGCTGCGACCAGTTGTTTCCAAAAGAATGGTTTGTATGTGTGTTGGAAGGGGGAGGAGTTGAAGAGGGCTTCGGGGGGGGGGGGGGGCGGGAGGGCTGGTATCAAGGTGGAGCACAATGAAAGGCCACAGGCAGGGTCCTGGCAGCCACCTATAACCGGGTGCTCGGCCCGGAGCGGGACCCTGACCGCGTCCATTGGGAGGGGGTGGAGGGAAGCATCCTCGAGTGGACATAAGAGGCGTCCTTTAAATTCATTGGCTCCCGGCAGCAGAAGATGAGTGCTGCGGGAGCAAATGAGGGTAGCAAAGGCATGTGGAGCTGGCGTCCTCACGGCTCAGCTTCACACGCACTGGTGTCCCACCCACCCACCCATTATAGAGAGGTTTGGGGGGGGAAGTAATGGGGTGTTGCAGCTTGGGGGGGGGGGAGAAGGCAGGATCCAGGAGGTTTCCGAGGTTCGTAGCCTTTGGCTAGGCTTGGGCGGGGGCAGGGTGCCCTCAACCCGGACAGCCCCTGGAAGACTTTTGCTATTGACATGGCGAAGTCGGAAAGGGGTGCTAGGAAGTTGACGATGACCTGACTGGCCGGAGCAGAGGCAAGGTCACCTTGTTAATTGCATGGCTGGTGAGGTATCGCTACGCTGTTGGGTTTTGAGAATTATTATGGTTATGAATGTTCAGTTATGTTAAAGATAATAAAGCTGTGACCAGTTGTTTCCAAAAGAATGGTTTGTGTGTGTGTTTGTTGGAAGGGGGAGGATTTGGGGGGGGGGCGTGGGTGCTGGTATCAAGGTGGAGCACAGGGTCCGACTGCCCCGGTTACTTAAGAAGTGGTGAACACTCAAAGTCAGTATTGACGTTTGGAGGACCAAGAATTTTAAAATAAGAATTTTCACAAATGTTTTTCACTGATGAATGAAATGGGGTTTTTTTAATCAAAAAGCTAAGAAGGTGAGAGTTTCATAGTATATGGTAATTATAAAACTCTTTATGGACTGATGAATGGGGTCATGTTAAAATTCACTCCAAAATTCCGATTTTCAAATAGAAGAGATTTTAAATCAGGGTTTGTTACATTGAAAAGAGTTTGAATACAGATATTGATGAAGGAATTATTTATTCAAATAAGCAGCAGGCTCCATTTTTTAATCCACAATGCCAGCAAAATCCCTCAAACACAATTATGTGCTTCGGCAATTCTCCTAGTACCCCTTACACCATTTTTCAATACCGATCATATCTCTGATCTTCTCCTACAGTTCTTCCCACCTCCACAGTGTCAGGCTCTAGCATCCTGCGCTCCGTTATTATCATCGAGTGATTATGTGTGCTCTTTGTGAGCCACTTAGAAATGATGGGCAGGTAATAAGTACAATAAATAAAGGACTAGACACAAGGAGTCAGAACAGAGGTATTAGATCTCACATAACAGAAGCTAGCTGCTTTTTGTCTTAAAGGAAAACTGAGGAAAAGTTGGGACTTTGGTAGTTTTATTTTATCATTTCTTTCAACAGGCACCAGAACTCCTACAACTGAACTATGGCAGGGAAAATTCATGTCTCCAAAGCTCCTTCTCCTATTACAGCTTATGTCTCCATCCAGATAGACAACTTAATCCCATGTGAGGGACTGATCCATGTACCAGATGCCAGCAAGTTGAATCCCTCATGAAACAAATAGAGGAACCAGGGCTGACCCCAGAGTTGCTTCAAAGTGTTGGCACCCTAGCCAAACCTTCAGCCTTATGCACCCCCTGGCTGTCAGAATCTATTGTTTAGCTTTGAATACCCTACTCTTTGCTGTTCCCTAAAACTGACACCTAGGCAATTGCCTAGTTTGCCTGATAGTTGGCCCGACCCCGAGAGGACCTGGGAAAGGAGGCGATGAGGCTGAGCAGCATCTGTGTCAGCAGAACTATATTGATGAAATGATTCTTTAGGCATCAAGGATCTCCTACAGAGGTGTGAAGATGGTATGATACAGAAAGAAGACAGCTGGACACAGGTCACCAGATCCTGCAGGATCAACAATTCCACTATCACTTGAATTAAAGGACTGGTATGCAGCCCTGGAAGTGGAGGAGGTGAGAACATTCCAGAAAAATGAGGAACCAGAACTCAAAACCCCTGAAGCTGCCAAATCAGTGACCACAAGGAAGCAAAGGGTACTGGTGGTTAGCGATTCCCTTCTGAGAGATACAGAGATGTCTATCTGCTGACCAAACATGATGTCCTAAAAGGTATGCTGACTGCCAGGTGACAAAATCTGAGACACTATAGAAAGTTGCCAAGACTCAAAAAGCCTACTGACTATTATCTGATGCTGCTTATCCATTTTGGTGCAAACGACACTGCTAGATATACCTCCGGGCATATCAAGAGTGACTTCATGGCTCTGGGACAGAGGGTGAAGCAGACAGGTGCACAGTCAGTGTTCTCCTCAGTCTTCCCTGTTTAGGGTTGGGGGTATTGTTGTACTCTTGTTATGTGTATATTTTGTACATCGCACAGGATGGTTATCGAATGTGCAGTTGATACATGTCATTAAATAGATAAATTAAATAAAATAAAGGCTTAGGCAGAGAAGCTCACATCCCTGAAATGTTTGAGCGCGTTTGAGTTTCCTGAACTATGGCATGATTTTCCAAGGGCTGCTGAGCAGAGATGGTATCCACCTATCCAAGAAAAGTCGAAATGCCTTCTGCAGCAGACTGGCTATCCTAGTGAAGAGGTCTTTAAACTAGGTTCATCAGGGATGGGTGAACAAAGCCCCTAGGTAAGTCAAGGCCCTCAGGTAAGGAAAACATTAAATACCTCAGTAGAAATGGAGGAAATATGGTAATATCTGGAAATCAATGTGTACTAATGCCAGTGGTATGGGAAATAAGATTCTGGATCTAGAGGCTGTAACGGAAGAGAATGACTTGGATTAGTGGTGGTAATGGGAACATGGTTCACAGAGAACCATGAATGGGATATAATTATGCCCATCCAAAATGTATTCAGGAAGGTCAAGGTAGGAAGAAATAGATGAGGAGTGGTACTATATGTAAAAAAATAATATTAAAGCAACAGAATTGCTTACAAGGGTTAAACTGGAAAGAGGGAAAGGAGCATACATTTGTATTGATGTGATATACAGACCTCCTTCACAGGCAGAAAAAGTAGATGGAGATTTAATTGAAGACATCCACAGTATTGTGCTGAAAGGAGAAACACTATTTGGTGATTTTGATATGCTGGATGTTGACTGGGACATCCCTGCTATGGTGTCCTCTAGAAGTAAGGAGATCATGGATTCTCTGCAGGGAGAACTGTTCTGGCAATTGGTAATGGAACCCATGCGGGAGAGGTCCATATTGGACCTGGTGCTTACAAATGGGGGGGGGGGGGGGAAGAGTGTCTCTGATATTATAGTGAGTGCTCATCTTGCTTTGTGGTTCAGCATTAGGACAAGGATAGAGATGGCTCATTCAAAAGTGAGGGTCTCAGATTTTAGGAAAAGTAACTGTCAAGATAGAGGAATACCTCTGAGTCACTAGTTGGATAAGGACAGCTGAAGGATGTAGAAAAGCAGTGGGGAAAAACTGAAAAGGATATTTTAAGGGCAATATACCTTTTGGTTAGGAAAGTAAATTTTTCTCAATGTGCAATCAAACTCTAGAATTCATAACTAGAGGATGTAGAAAAAGCTTAGGTGTAGCTGGATTTAAAAGTAATTAGACGAGTTCTTGGAGGAAAAGTCCATGAACCATTATTAAACAGGACCATGGAAATCCACTGCTTACCCATGGGACTGGCAACATGGAATCAGTATACCTTTTGGGAACCTGCCAGGCACTTGTGACCTGGATTGGCCACTGTTGAAAATAGGATACTGGGCTTGATGGACCCTAGGTCTGACCCACTATGGCATACCTTATGTTCTTATACTCTGCACTGCTTACTTGCCTCAAGTAATCCAACCTCCTTTAAACTCCCTAAAACAGCTTCAGCAGTCTAACTACTTTATTACACCCTCTATAACCTCTTTTATGACCTCCACTTCCACACCTACACCAATCTACTAAGGGGATGGCCAAAGAGTGGCCAATGATTTAAAGGGAAGAGGTGGCTATATAGGAGTGGGAGCAAGTTTTAACCACTTTATGATGGCTTTGCAAGAAGATTATGGATAAAGCAATGATACTGGCTAGATCATCCAAAATACCAACTACTAGTTTCCCTTCAACTGATACTTCAAACTGAAGTCCTCACATTTTCTGGTCATGTGATTAGTTCAAGGGCCTAAATGAGCAGATATTTGAAGGCATCTCCCTTTTTGTTGGTGGTAAGCTATATTGGGACAAACCATAAGTGAATTTAAGTATTTTTGTGACTTTAGCCAAGCCGCTTTCTCTCTCTCTGTTGCCACTGGATAAGAAAAACAGCACTGTCCATAGGCAGTGAATGCTGACAGTGTTGGATACCCCTCACTCCTGAAATCAGATCTGTCTCCCGTACCACCTCTATGTCAGTGCAAAGGGGAGGAGAGCCTGAAGAGGTGTTATTAGGGGTGTACAAGCCCCCTCAGAACTGGCACCTTTAGCACAGTCTTCTTCCTGCTTTCTTTTGGACACAGTGATACAGCTCGGATATCGCTATTAGTTGTCAAACCTATCACCCCTAAGACAATGATGGACCATATAGAGGATAATAACTATTATATTATCTTGAAGCTATCACATTATATAATCGAAAAGAGGTTTTGTTTTATTTGTCTTTACAACTTGACCTCTGTATGGCTGGAGTTATATAACTGCTTTCAATGCATGAGCTCTTATGAACCTTCCCCCTAAATGCAAATGTATAAAGGGCTTGAGGCTTATTACTACTACGACTACTGATGATCATTTGTATAGCGCTACAAGGCCTCTCACCTCTGTATAAAAGGGGAGGAGAAAGAAGCAGGTGTCATTATCCCCTTGTGTGCAGGTCTCTTGTAACCATTAAAGTTCTGTAAAGAGCGCTATGCCTGCTAAATTCCACCTTAGGAAAAAATGTTTGAAAATAAATACTCTAAAAAAGATCAAGGTAGACAAATTCATGGGCCAGATGACTATTCTGACTTGAATACATCTAAAGTGGAAGCCAGCTAGTTTGTTTCCTTCCACATACTGGGAATCTGTGACTTTTGTTACTCTTTTCTAAACACCATTGTAACCCTGTGTCACGGTCTCTGTTGGTCAAACAATGGGATTCCCCTTAAAATATAAATATTCCCGATAGCCAGAGCAGGTGTAAAACAGTTGAACTCTCACATTGACAACTGGTACAAAACACTAAGATCCCCTTGAATACCTTTCTGCTTAATAGGAAGGAACAACAGAGGACAACCAATAAGCTAAAGCTAAATAAAAGATAAGGGACCAATGATGTTACAATTAAAACTTTTCTTTATTCCCCAATTAGATGGTATAAGAGAACTCACCCCAGTACTCTCTGAGCAATCAGAGCAATAAATGGAGTTCCATACTACTACTATTAATTCATAAAAGTGCTACAAGCAATATGCAGCACTATTTTTTATTTATTTCTTATATACTGCCTTTCATGATATCAAGGCAGTTTACATTGAACAGCGCATTATAACTTGGAGATAACTATTTTACAAGGAACATGGGCTATGGAGGTTTAAGTGGCTTGCCCAAAACCACAAGGAGCACCTGTGGGACTAGAAACCCCAGTCCTTCCGGCCCAAGGTTGCTGTCCTCTAGTGGGATTTAAACATCTGACCTTCTGGCCTGAGGTACCTTGCCCCAATCACTAGGCATCTCCTCCACTCACTATACAAGCACAGACAGAGACATTCCCTGCTGTGATATATGGTTGTCTCTGTAAGGATTCAAGTGAGAGTACAATACAGGATAAAGAACCCAGAATTTCCCAAAAGACTAGTTACAAATATCAGCATAAGGTGAGATGGCAGTATTCAACACTTAAAAGCCTTTTCTGGTTATCGGAATAGTTTAAAATTTTAAGACAAATAAATATTTGGAAATATTTAAAATATATTTGAGCTCAAATATAACCCATTCTTTGTAATGTTAGTAGCTACTTATCAATCTGATATCTTCCAGAATAGGCCAGGACAACCCAGACAGCAGCTGCTGCTTCTTCTGGTCGCAATTCTTCTCTCCATTTCAAGCTTTTACAGTGCATACTTACTACATAACTTAGTTACTAAGAGAAATATTTCTTACTCTAAATGACTTTCCTCTAGTTCCCCATTAGCCCAAACAAAGGAGAGAGATGCTAAAAAAAAAACCCTCCTTTCCCCTCACTATTATTCAACTACAAGCAACTCCCATGCAAAAACTCCAAACAAAATTCCAGCCAAACCTCAAACACCAGCAGTCGCAACCCTAAAACTAAATTTCATCTAAACAAGATCTGTAGCCCTAAAAGAAAAACTTTAAAATCTCAAGCCCTGCCACTCTCCAAGATTCCATTCCCATCCTCAGTAAACCAGTTTCATCTCAGCCACACATATCCAAAATCTAAAAAATTAAACTTCTTTCACCTTTGGTTACTTTTACTATTTAATATCTGAGGAGTGGTCTAGTGGTTGGGGCAATTTGCCTAAGGCTAGTGTTTTGAATTCTGCTGGAGGACTGGGGTTTCTAGTCCCAAAGGTGCTCCTTGTGGCCTTGGGCAAGCCACTTAGCCCTCTATTGCCTCAGGTACAAAACTTAAATTGTGAGCCCTTCAGGGACAAGGGAAATATATACCATACCTAAATGTATACTGCTTTGACCCGGTGAAAAGCAGTATATAAGCATTGCTAAATAAAAATAAAACAAAAAGAGGGTTTTCCTCTGCACAATCTTTTTCAAACTACAGATCACAAACTGTATCAGTGTTCCAACCTTCCACTCCTTCTTAAAAGGAAAAGTATGGAAAAATAATAAAATCATCTCCCTTAATATTTAGTCAAAGCACTGAATCCTTAGTAGTTCTGGTTCCCTTTAAAACTGTTCCAGTCTTTTAAATCTTCAAGCCAGTTTCTTTTCCTGTCTCAAAATAAATCTCACAGGAAATAAAACTCAAAAATCCCTAATTACCTTTATAGCCCTCTCAATTTCTCAAAATCTAAACTCCTTCAGTAAAGAGCAGCATTCCTGAAGCCAAAAAGGCAACCCCTTCAGCTCCTACCCCCACCTGCAGCTCAACTAAAAAAAACAACAAAAAAACCTCTAACCATTCAGAAACAATTATGCTCCATTCAACCTCACTCACACTCACTTTCAAACCCACAATCTTTCCTACATTCACATCTCCAGAGGCCTTTGGGATTCCCACCAACTCACATACCTCCATTCTGCAACACATCCAGACCCCAACCGACTTTCCACTCATACTCCCCAGCATTCTACATTCTCCTGAGACGAGGTTTTCCTATACTGACTATGCCATTGTAAAGTTCTAAACACCTTCACCCAGCATTCTAAATTCCCGAGAGACTCATTCTTCCACTGATTGTGCCATTGTAAAGTTCTAAACACCTTCACCCAGCATTCTAAATTCCCGAGAGACTCATTCTTCCACTGATTGTGTCATTGTAAAGTTCTAAACACCTTCACCCAGCATTCTACAATACATCCCCTGAGACGAGGTTTTCCTACACTGACTATGCCATTTTAAAGTTCTAAACACCTTCACCGAGCAGTTAAATGCCCCAATGCTTTTGCCATCCCTGCAAACCTCCCTAGGTAATTTTTTATTTAATTTTATTTTCCGTCCTCTGATTACACTATTAAATTTGTCACTAACAGACTCAAGCATAATCTGTATCCAGACCCCTGTTAATTTAATTAACTGGCTAGAAAACAACCTGTTCAATGTTTTGCCATAGCACTGTGACTTTTAGAAGGCTTTTAAGTCAATGTCATTGTTCCTAGAGAAAGCTTTTAAGTATAAGCTGGGAATTATAAAAAGCTTGAGGAGCCCAAGCTTTGTGGAGCATTTGTCTTATTGACTCATGATGCACACAGTATTTGCATACTGATGAAACAAATTACCACTGGAAGGGGCAATTTTGTCAATTCTGCATTTTGTTTAGGATTGGTGCAGGGGTTTGCAACCCAGTCCTCAGAACACACGTAATTAATCAGGTTTTCAGAATAACCACAATGAATATACCTGAGTGAGATTTGCATGCACGGCCTCCATTTTATGCAAATTTCTCTTATGCATATTCATTGTAATCCTGAAAATCTGATTGGCAAGGTCTGTCCCAAGGGTTGGGTTGAGAACTCCTGGGCTGATGAAATGATGGTTGATATGCAGTCAATCTGCTGTCTGCCCATACTGCAAATTTTCTTCCAACGCTCCTACTAATAAGCTACTTTTAATTCATGATGATGTGAGGCTGAAGGGGAGAAAATAGTTCATTTGGGCACCTAAAAGTTTAAAGTATGCATAAACTGCTGGATAGGCCATATTGTATTTATCTGCTGATATTTTCTGCATTTCTATGTAAATAATCCAGCTGAGACAAGAAAAAGTGGCAACAGCAGGGCAATAGCAGGCAGCCGAAATGCACCCCTTAAGCCTTTTTGCGGCACTTTAATCAGGTTCTTTTAAAAAACAAAGTGCTGCTGTGGGTTCCCATGGATGCTGGGAAAATCAGAGTGCAGCAGTGGAGCAGCTCTGGACTGTGATCGTGGCTGTCAGCAGTTATTGCCCTGCCGCCACTGAAACAAGAAAATGTGGTGGCGGCAGGGCGGCAGGGCAAGCTGAAATGCACCCCCTAAGTCTTTGCATCCTGTGCGGCTGCACCACTCACACAGGGCTAGGTACGGTGCTGCTTGTTAGCATGCACTTATGCAGGAGTGCACTTTGGGGCATGTAATGCATGTGTGGTCCACATTACCAGCATGGGGCTTTTAGTTAACTGCAAGGGGGCATGTAGATCCGTCCCCCTAAACTTCGGCAAGATGCATTTTAATGCAGCAAATGGGCCATTGCTGCAATCAATGGCATCTATTGAGGTGGCATTAGATGCACCAGCACTGCCTGCATGAAGTACAGTTAGCGCAGGGGACTAATGCCCGCACCAGCAGCACCACACTGGGAATGCGCATGTCACGCCCAGTCCCTGTCCGGATGCATGCACCAAGACCATGAGCTAACCCCGCACTACCCTGCCAGAGCATTTAGTAAGCACGCCCCTTTATTAACTCTAGCCCTTATCATTTAAACCCAGTTTCCATATCATTTGAACATCATAAGATTATAAGACGTGTCATACTGCTTCAGAAAATGTTCTTTGATCCCAGTATTTGATCTTCAACAGTGGTCAGTCCAGTCGTTAGACAGACCAGGCAGTTGCCTAGGGAAGCCGCTTCTTAGGCGATGGCAAAGAGTAGCTGCAATCAAAGCAAAACACCAGCCACAGTGTATACTTTTATCCACAGGGAGACTAGGAAATGTTTCACATAGCCCATTAAGAGTGTATTGGCCAAGTTATGCAATTTAGAGGGCTATTCTGGGAAGGATGATGCTGGAATAATGATGATTGTTGACTTGACTTATCAACATTTCAGGGTGGCCATAGAGGCTTGAAAGTTAATCGGGGAAGGAGGAGGGGGGGAGCACAGAGCCAAAGATTTGCCTAGGGTGCCTAATACCCTTATACAGGTTCAGAAAGCCAGATTACTTGGAAGTACCCCAGATACTCCACTGGGAAAGATCCATTCTTTCTTGCTCACTCCCAGAAGTAAGCTATGGTGAACCCCGAGTTAATATTTTCTAATGAATTCTTCCTCCAGAAATGTATTCAAATTGTTTTTAAACCTGGCAACAGCACAAGCCTTGACCCCATCCTTTGGCAAAAAATTCCACATCTTAATTTTGTATTGACTGAAGAAATAATTTCTTAATTTTGTTTCAAAGCTACTATCAGTTAGACCACACAAGTCTGGGGTGGGGGGGGGGGCGGTTCTCCAAACTTCCAGCCAGTCCTAGTGAGCCATCCAATTAAATGAATCAAGGTCCCCCTCTGTTGATGCAGCAGGAGATCTTAAGGCTGTACTGCCATAATAGTGAAGCCCAGCCTTCAGGGAGCCCCCCTCACCCCCCACTCTGGAAGTTACATCCTTCAGCCACCACTTCTGTCAGCCATGCTGTAATCCTAGAAATATTCAAAAGAATAAATAAGTATTCCCCATTTCTTTTTCTACTCCACACATAATTTTAGAGACTTCTGTCGTATCCCCTCTCAGTCACCTTTTCTCCAAGCTGAAGAACCCTAGCCTGTTTTCATAAGGGAGATCTTTCATCCACTTTATCATTTTTGTTGCGCTTCTCTGCACTTTTCTAGTTTCCTAGTTTTGAGATGAAGGTGACCAGACTAGCACAATATATTTTCCATTATTTTGTTCTACTGAGTTTCTTGCATTGTGCAAACACTAATTCTGATGAAGGTCTTTGGCATCTAGTTACCATATAGAGGGTAGTTTTAGGTACCTAGAGCTTGCCTATGATAAGCCTGTTTTATAAAAAAAAATGTGGGCACCTTCTTTTCTTTATAAAATGTCTGAAAAGAAGCATTAAATCTAGGGTTGGTGTAAATGCCCACACTTAGATTTCTAAAGAATGCACATAAGTTATAGCATTTTACAACTTTTTTTATAATTTATATTTATTAATTATAAAATTATTACATCCAAACAAAATACACTGAATGAAAGGAAAAATGGACATATCAATACAAATAGTAAGCAAATGAGTTTTCATTAAACCATTTTCCATCAAAATTAGACCACAAATAAAGGAAATAGGGAAGTACCAGGAAACATTAACTAGATAGCAAGGAACCTAAAGGGTATTACCTACACCATCTAAACACATCAATAAATAAGTAAGCAGATGGTAGACTCACGCGTCAGCCATATGAGAAGAAACCAAAACCTCAACTACACTCCCCTCTCTAACCTCCAGAAATGCCATAAGCCGTTTCGGTTCAAAAAACAAATACATCTTTTGTTTAAATACCACATAACATTTAACTGGAAATTTAAGCTGAAAAGTAGCTCCCAGTGCCACTACCCTGGGACGAAGGGCCAAAAAGTCCTTCCTTCTCAGCTGCGTAGCACGTGACAAATCAGGAAATATCCTAACATTAGAACCCAAAAAAACTTCACTAGCATTCCTGAAATACATTCTAAGAATATAAGTTGTATCTGACTCCAAGGCCAATGTAACAAGAAGGGTAGTTCGCTCAATCACGACCTCCAGGGAATTCTCCAAAAACCCTGTGAGGTCACCCACCCCAGGAGAGGCAGAAGGAGTCACGTTTACCTTGTCCCTACTACCCAGGGACAAATACTGAGCTCTAGTTATGAGGGGAAACTGTTCCGGGGGAATCTTCAAGACTTCCCCGAAATACTTCCGCACCATCTCCATAGCTGACATCAGAGGAGACCTGGGAAAATTCAGGAACCAAAGATTACATCGACGGGCCTGATTTTCCAGGTACTCCATCTTCCTACTAGACACAGTTCTGTCCTTAATCTGGGTGGTTACAAGTTCCTGCATCTCCCCCAATTCCTTCTCCAGTTTGGTGATTCTCCCAACTTGTTCCTCATGAGCATTGGTAATAGCCACACAATTAGCTTTAACCACATTTATCTCAGTCTCAAATGTCCCAAACATTTTAATCAAGGAGAGGTTCAAGGCTGCTATTCCTTCCCAGAGTGTTTCCATCGTAAAAGCCGCTGGTCTCACCAATACAGGAATCCCAGGAAGAGTTCCACTCTGTGCAGGGTCAGCAACCTCCGATGATATCCTTCCTCCACTTACTTCATGCTGTCCCAAACCATCAGAGGAAAAAAATCACCTCAGCCCTAGCACCTCCATTGCCTTCAGATAGAGGCATACTCACTGTCACAGCCTCCAAGCGAGCAGCACCAGCCGAGGTCACACTTCCTGGTCGCTGCGGGGGGGGGGGTCCGCTGCTCCAGAGAGCCAAACCCCTGACACGCTCTAGGGTGGCACTCCTCCCGTCACCCCAGCTGAAGACGCCGCTCCAACGCCAAAACCGAAACCGCACTCCCCGAGCATCCGCTGGCCCAAAGAATTCAGCAGGTTCCCTCCAGGAGGTAAGGCTGTCTGCTTCTGCTTTCTCCGCCCCATGCCAAAACGCTCAGAGCTCCTCCAACACACGCATTCCTCGGGGTAGCAGCTCACTGCTCAGCGCTTCCATCCGCCATGTTGATTACTTCCCACCGCATTTTACAACTTACATGTGCACTATTACTCCTTATCATTTGTATAGTGCTACAAGGCATACTCAGCACTATACACATGGGAGACAGTCCCTGCTCAATAGAGCTTACAATCTATGCAAGACAGACACACAACAAAGAGGGGACTAGAGATTGTCTAGGTACATGTGAGAGATATAGGAACATAAGGGTCAGGATCCAAAAGCAGCAGCGAAGAGGTGGATTTTTAGCCTGGATTTGAATGGGACAAGAGATGAAGCCTGACGCCCCAACTCAGACAGTCTGTTCCAAGCCTACGGTGCAGCAAGGTGGGATGAATGCAGTCCAGAGCTGGCAGTAGAAGAGAAGGGCACAGATAGAAGGGATTCACCTGATGAGTGGAGGAGGGGTGTAGGGAGAGAGAAGAGGGGAGGTAATGGAAAGCAGCAGAGAGTGCACTGGTGGGTCAGAAGGAGAAGTCTGAACTGGATGCAGAAACGGACAGAGAGCCAATGAAGTGACTTGAGGAGAAGGGTTACATGAGCATAGCGACTATGGTGGAGGATTAGCCTAGTGGCTGCTTTTTGAATGGATTGGAAAGGAGAGAGATGATTCAGGGGGAAGACCAGCAAGGAGCAGGTTGCTATAGTCTAAATGGAAGATGACTAGAGATGGATATTTTGCTGATTTTATAGAGAATGAAATGACAGGTTTTAGCAATCAACTGGATGTGTGGTGAAAAAGAGAGGAGTCAGAAGACCCCGAGGATGTGAGCTGAGGAGACAGGAAGGATGATAGTGTTGCTCCCCAAAACAGAGAAAGGAGGAAGGGGGGATGTGGGTTTAGGGGGAAATATAATGAGCTCCATCTTGGCCATATTCGGTTTTAGATGGCGGTGAGACAGTCGAGCTGTAACGTCAGTTAAGCAAGCTGACATAAGAGCATGCATTCCTGAAGAGATTTCAGGGACAGTGAGATAAATCTGAAAGTCATGATACTGAAAACCATAAGAGGAGATTAGTATGGAGCGAGAAGAGATCCCTGGGGTACAGCCACTGAAAAGGGGATTGCAGTGGAGGAAGATTCAGCAGAGCATACACTAAAAGTGGGATGACAGAGAGGGAAGAGGACGGTCAAGACAGAACAGAGCCCCTAAAGCCAAGTGAAAACAGAGTATCGAGGAGAAGGCAGTGATCAATAGTATTGTGGTAGGCTATGGCCTATATAATGGGCTGTACATGTATGAGCCTGCAAGCTAGGCCGGAGTCCCCACCCCCACTGCTAGAAATAGTAGTGCTGAGAAAGACCAAAGTCAGTGAAGGCTGAGGATCTGCCTTAAACCGCTCTAAACTGCTTTTGAAAAGTTTGTATTAATCCTTTATTCCATGCTTTTATGCTGATGCAGTGACCCTGTAGCAGGAATGTATTATGTCTAGAAACTGAGCCTGTGTTAGCATAGCCTGAGAAGGGGGAAGAGGGCCCAGTGAGGGGGTCCCCGATTGGATAGGTGCAGGGGGCGTTGGGACCAATAGAAAGTCTGCCTGTATCAAACTGTGAAGCTTGTATTTAAGGAAGTTGTTCCTGTTCGCCATTGCTCAGTCCTTTGATGCTTGGGCCTTGTGCACAATAAATTTGGTTTGGATCCTTGTACTGACTCCGGGTATTATTTATTGCATGCTATCAGTGCTGCCACATGTCTTGGTGCGTTGTCCTGGAAATGTGAGTAGTGTGATGGTATTCATGTAGATATACCACGACTTCTCGCCTCAATAGGTTTTGTCCGGCCTGGAGCCGCCCCTGGCTGCTTGCAGAGGGCCTTCGGCGCCACCCGTCCTCTTGTATCGGGGAGGGCTCCTCCTTGTCTCCGCTGGTGGCCGGTTCCGGCCGGCCTACACCTCGAACCTGAGGGGGGTCCGGGATCCAACCCATGATCCGGTGAGTAGAACTGTTCTACTAATCAGTCAGTCGGGATTCTGGAATAGCGCTTGAGAGTCTGATCCCTCTCGGGGCGGTCCTAGTAAGTCTCAGAAGTCTTAAAGGTGTAAGCGGAGACTGAACCCACCCAACCCCCCAGTCAGTTAGTTTTTTTGGGAATGTCCGGATTTTATTCTGTCTTGAATGTCTGCGTGTATGAATGAGGTCTTGAATACAGACCTAGCGAGGTGCTGCCTCCTGACTAGTGCAGGAAGAAAGGCGAAAGTGTTTGGTGGTGTTTGTCTTAGTGTCTGTTTACCGATTAAGGAAAAGTATTACAGTAGAATCTCATCTCAGGAGTCTTTACAAAGACAGCTGTCTCACTGGGTGTGAGTCTCTCTCTCTTGCAAGCAGGGAGAGCAGGGGGCGTGTCTTTCACACAGTCCAGAGACAAAGACAGGAATGTATCCTTTACTTAACTCTTTGATGGTTTCAATTATTCTACGCTCTGCAGCTGGGTTAATTTGTGCTTATTTCAGGAATATTGTACCTGTTTTATTCAATATGTTTTAATAGTGATGTTCCTTCTGCTAGGGTCATGTATTATATATCGTTCTTATTAACCCCGTTCGAGTGTTCGAGTTCCTCAATGCATTTATGGGCTTAACCTTGTCTTGTGTATTTTATGTTCCAGTTGTTAGCAAACACTGTTCAAAAAGAAATTATAGAGAAATTAATGAGACTGATTTTGTTTTCCCTTTGACCTACAAAGTAGAGGTTAAGACCCCTGATAGGACTATGAGGCATCCCGAGCCAGTAACTACAAGAAATGCTTGAAATTTTGTCTCTGATATATCTGGGTTTGACTGCATAAGTATTTGTTCATAACTTACGGGAACAACAAAACAAACTGTAACTGTATTCGTCTAGAATTTAGTGTATACAGCTGCTTTGTCTAGTAATTTACAGCTGCTTTGAGAGCCGGGAGAGAGATCTACTTGTTAAGATAATGCCTGTCTTTCCCGAACTGTAAGATGTGTACTGTGTTTTGTAAGGTCTTTTAAAATCTCAGTTTCAGAAGTACAGTCTTAGTTTAAAGCTTCGAAATAGGTTTAGACAGTTGTTAATTAGAATGAGCACACGCATCCATTATGCTTAGTCCACAGGAGAATGCAGCCCGCCCCTTCTGTACGTCATCATGTGGGGGAAGGGGTGGGAGTCCGCACAGATTCTGTTGAAATGTATGTATAACAAGGGCTTGCTGGAGTCTACTGACTTAAGATGTCTCTGTCCCGATTAGAAATGCTCTGTGAAAGGCTAATGTTATTGTAGTTTCCCGTGTTCATCTGATTGTAGGAAAAATGTTCCCCGATCAATTCCTGGTTAATTGTTTATGAAGTGTGTATTTATCCTCCTGGATACAGCGCTGCCATGAGGAACTCACCTTTCATACCACTGATTTTACTGAACCGAAAGCTGCATTATGCCTCCTACACTGAGAAACCTTAGGATTTGATGGACTAATGAACAGTATTATGCAGACCCATCAGCTTTGATGGCCCCAAGTGGAATCCAAATAGCGCAGGCAGCCCTCACTATATACCCCATGTGATCCAGCAGCCCAGGAGAATTTGCGTATGGTAAATGCGTTTTTTGTCAGTCAGTCCCAGAGAGATATAAACCAGACATTGCAGAAACTGGATGGATTTGCGGGCGTGAATACAGCACAGTTAATGGAAGTTGTTCAGAAAGTATGTGAATCGTAAGAATGGATGTGAATGCAAAATAGAAAAGAAAGCAGATCTTCTTGCAGCCGCTTTGGTTGAACGATGTGGAGGAGGTTTTCCTAATTGAAAGAGCAGAGGAAAGTGGAAGGGGTCGTGAAAATGATTAGTCCCCTCTGGGTGCGAATCAGTGCACCCATTGCAGAAAAGAAGAACATTAGAGAAGTGAATGCCCGCATTTTGACTGACTCCACCCCCAGGAGGGGAGGGGGGAGCATTTGGAGAACAGGAGGTTGATTTTGTTGATTTTAGAGTCATGAAAGAAGAAACCGAGCACAGTGTTCCAGCAAGAGAGGGAAGCAGCTATAGAGTGAGTGGCAACTGAAGAGGGCTACAGCATGGATGACGACTAGGCCAGACTGGACTCCAAGTTCACCCTGAGTCCCCAGGAGCCTATGGTCTGTTTGCAAATAGGGGACCAATATATGGTAAATACAGGAACAGAACACTCAGTAGCCCCTTTGTAGTCTCGATGCATCACCATTGTCAGAGCCACTGGGAACAGGGCCACCAAGCCATTCCTGCAGAACCGCATGTGTGAACCAGGAGGACAGAAAATAGCGCACCAGTTCCTGTATATGCCTGAATGCCCTATTCCACTTTTGGGCCGAGATATGCTTGCTAAGCTTCAGGCACAGATATCCTTTGCTGAAAGGGGAGAAATGCAAATGACTATGAACCCAAAGCCTGCTGGATTGATGGTGCTAACTGTTCCCAGAGAAGAAGAGTAGCATCTCCAATCAAGCCAGCTAGTTCCTGTATACCCACCAACCTTATAGCCCCACCTGGAGTATGGGCAGAAGATGATCCACCTGGCCTAGCAAAAAATATAGCCCCTGTCATTGTCACCCTCAAGCCAGGAGCGGAACCAGTGCATGTGAAGCAGAAACCTCTTCCTCGACCAGCTATTGAAGGTATCCACTGCCATCTGATGCAACTGCAGTATGGACTTCTCAAGGAGTGCCCCCCCCCCTTCTCCCAATTAAGTAAAACTGGGACAGGGGATTACTGCCCAGTACAAGATCTAAGGCGGGTAAAGGATGCAGTTGAGACTATACACCCAGTGGTACCAAATCCTTATACTCTCTTGGGACTGATCCCCGCTGAGGCTACTCATTTTACCGTCCTGGACCTGAAAGATGCCTTTTTCTGTGTACGCCTAGCCCCCACCAGTCAACTTTTGTTTGCTTTTGAATGGCAAGACCCCACAACAGGAAGGCAGGGCCAACCCCCACAACAGGAAGGCAGGGCCAACTCACCTGGACTAGATTACTTCAAGGATTCAAGAATTCACCTACTTTCTTCAGTGCTATTTTAAATCAAGATCTTTCAAGCTATTATGTGAACCCAGGAGAAAAGGTTCTTCTCCAGTATGTGGACAACTTGCTCATAGCCACCAACTCAGAAAGTGAATGTCTATAAGTCACCAGTGAACTCATGCACCTTTTAGTGAAGCTGGATACACAGTCTCAAGAGCCAAAGCGCGACTATGTCAAACAAGTTAAATATCTGGGATTCCAGTTGTCCAGCGGAATTAGACGCCTGGGACCAGAACGCAAAGAAGCTGTATGCAGTATTCCTACTCCAACCACCAGGAGGCAAGTGTGAGCCTTCTTGGGTGCCGCAGGGTACTGTCGTATATGGATCCCAAATTTTGCGCTGCTAGCAAAACCCTTGTATCAAGCTATCAAAGGAATGGAAAAGTCTCCATTGGAGTGGGGACTTGCATAGGATGCAGCCTTTTGATCTTTGAAAAACCGCTCTGATGTGATGTTAGCACCAACTCTGGGTCTACCAGATGTACAGAAAACCTTTCAGTCTCTATGTTCATGAGTCACAAGGAAATGTTCTAGGATCTTGGCAACGGCCAGTAGCCTATCTGTCAAAACAATTGGATGTAGTTGCAAAAGGCTGGCCCCCTTGTTTGAGAACTGTTGCAGCTACAGCCCTCCTAGTGAGCAAAGCTGACAAGCTCACCCCGGGACAAAATCTTCAAGTTACTGTACTGCACTTTGTTCTGACCCTCATGGAACACAAAGGAAGTTTTTGGCTCACGCATTCACGGATGTTGTAGTATCCAAGTATGTTGTACAATTGATGGTCAGTCAAGCTCTGGATCCTGCTGCGTTGTTACCAGTTGGTCTTGAACCCCCTGATCATGACTGTTTAGAAACTATGAACACTATATTCTCAAGTCACCCTGATTCGACTGATGTTCCTTTGGAGAACCCTGAACGGACTTTCTTTGTAGATGGAAGCAGTCCTATCATCATTAATGGACATTGTTGTGCCGGATATGTGGTGGTGACCCTTGATGTGGTAGTTGAATCCGCAGCTCTGGCCCCAGAAGCTGCAGCACAGAAAGCTGAACTGATAGCCCTCACGAGAGCACTAACAATAGGGAAAGTGTACACAAATTCCATGTATGCCCTTACAACCTTGCATGCACATGAGGCCCTGTACAAAGAATGCGGGTTGATAACCTCAGGAAACAAGTCCATTAAGTATGATCCTGAGATAGTAAGATTATCAGATGCATACTGCCTGCAGACCTCAGAACTTAGGAAAAGTAGACTGTATGAATGGAATCCTGGAATCTCAGTAATCTAAACTTTGCCATGAAGTTTACCTGAAGTAGCCCCAGTTCTGAGTTCTTCCTATAGTCCTTCTCAGGATAGGTTTAGCCCCTACTAAGTCTTTAGGAGTTTCCCCTTTTGAGATTCTGTATAGGCGACCCCCGCCTATGGTACAAGGAACAAAAGGCGATATGTAACAGATTGGATCTGAAATTACTAGGCAAGAACTATTGGTTTTAAGTTCTGTTTTTCAGATTCATCAGCTGCCCATCAACCTCTACATCCTCTCAAGCCTGAAGTCTCAGTGTGGAGGAGTGACCTAGTGGTTGGGGCAAGGTACTTCAGGCTGGAGGGTCAGGGGTTCAAATCCCACTAGAGGACAGCAACCTTGGGCCGGAAGGACTGGGGTTTCTAGTCCCACAGGTGCTCCTTGTGGTCTTGGGCAAGCCACTTAACTCTCCATAGCCCATGTTCCCTGTAAAATAGTTATCTCCAAGTTATAATGCCCTGTTCAGTGTAATTTCAGTTTGTTCAATGTAAACTGCCTTGATATCATGAAAAGGCGGTATATAAGAAATGTTAAATAAATAAATAAATAAAATAAAAGCGTGGAGAAGGACACCGTTGATACCGCATTGGAAGGGACCTTATGTTGTCATCTTGATAACCCCAACAGCAGTTAAAGTTGCAGAGTTTGAACCTTGGATCCATCACAGTCGAGTAAAGCCAGCAGCCGCACCTGAACTTGGTCATTGAACTTCCGTAAATGACCCTGAAACTCCATTGCGGCTCACTTTGCGACGACAACCACTACTGTAAGAGACTAAGAATCTACACCCCTACTCCTGTCACACGTCATGGGAGCCAGGGTGCAGTGGAAGCTGTGGGAGAAAGACTTTTGGCAGCCCTGGGGTCCCTTGGAATGACTTTTGCCGTACTCTCCCCCCTGTGCAGCCTGCATCACTACTACTCAGACTGGAATACAGATTACTCGTCTAAGTCTTATGATGCCACCACTAGAAAGACGTCCTGGTGGACAGGTGTAAATGCTCCTGAACAATGTTTAGCACTGGATTATTTGTTAGCAGCTGAAGGTGGAGTGTATGGAAAATTGAATTTAACTAACCATTGTTTGCAGATTGATAATGAAGGCCAAGTTGTCGAAGACATAGCCGAACAGATGCGGAAGCAAGCCTATGTGCCAGTCCGGAAATGGCGTAGACTGGAGCTTGATGGATGGTTTGGTTTCATGTTTTCAGGACTGGGTGGCCTGAAAACTCTTGTGTTAGTTGTATTCTTAATATTGGCTGTGTGCTTGTTTCTCCCATGTCTCCTACCCCATTGCTTGCGCACTATAACCTCAGTTATTGATAGCACTGTGATGCGGCAGACAGCAACTAAAGTGTTGGCTATGTGGCAATATTACCCTATATACCCCAAGTTGATGCTGTTACACAAGTATAATATATGATTTAATTCCCACCCTTTCTAAGTTGCGGATGAGAATAATCAAGGGGGGGAATGTGGTAGGCTATGGTCTATATAATAGCCTGTACATGTATGAGCCTGCAAGCTAGGCCGGAGTCCCCACCCCCACTGCTAGAACTAGTAGTGCTGAGAAAGACCAAAGTCAATGAAGGCTGAGGATCTGCCTTAAACCGCTCTAAACTGCTTTTGATAAGTTTGTATTAATCCTTTATTCCATGCTTTTATGCTGATGCAGTGACCCTGTAGCAGGAATGTATTATGTCTAGAAACTGAGCCTGTGTTAGCATAGCCTGAGAAGGGGGAAGAGGGCCCAGTGAGGGGGTCCCCGATTGGATAGGTGCAGGGGGCGTTGGGACCAATAGAAAGTCTGCCTGTATCAAACTGTGAAGCTTGTATTTAAGGAAGTTGTTCCTGTTCGCCATTGCTCAGTCCTTTGATGCTTGGGCCTTGTGCACAATAAATTGGTTTGGATCCTTGTACTGACTCCAGGTATTATTTATTGCATGCTATCAGTGCTGCCACAGTATCAAAAGCAGCAGATAGATCAAGAAGGATGAGGACTGAATAAAGGCCTTTGGATTTGGCTAAGAAAAGGTCACTAGAGACTTTAGCAAGGGCCGTTTCAGCAGAATGTAGAGGACGAAAGCCAGATTGTACTGGATCCAGAATGGTATGCGAGGAGAGAAAATCAAGACAATGGTAGTGAACTGTACGTTCGAGTAGTTTAGATGCAAAGGGAAGAAGGGAGATGGACAATCATTGGAAGGGTAGATAGACTCAAGTGAAGGTTTTTTGAGGAGAAGTGTAACCCCAGCATGTTTGAAAGCAGCAGGAAAGTGCTGTGGAAAGTGAGGGGTTGAGGATTTGACAAAGGGAGATGATAAAGGCAGGAAAGACAGAGCTTAGTAAAAGGGAGGGAATAATTTGTGCTTCGCCCATATTCCACCTAAGTGCACACCCAATCAGCCTGATGTATATACTTACAGAATAGTAAGGGGGTCATTCTGAACTGCGAATAGCAGGGATATACATCCATTTTGGACGTGCAACCCCCACTATTCGCAGGGACCCGATTCTGCCCCTAAAGCTCCCTGCACATACAAGGTCTTTTTGCGGGGAGCTGTAGATGGGGTGGGAGGAAGTGGTGACAGGGCAGAAAGTGGGCAGAGCAGGGTTGGGCCGCCTAACCTGGACCTGAACATCCGGCAGCACAAAGATTGACGTCTGATTTACTCCACCCCCGAGGTGGAATAAGTCCGATGATTGCCAGAGATTGGGCCAGGAACCCACTCACATGTCGCAGAGCCAGGTAGGCCCCTCCACCCAATCCCAGCCCTGGCATCTCCCACCAAAGATTGGGCAGTGGGGGGAATGCATGGGCCATTCAGTGCTCCTGCATGGCGTCCTGGTGCCATGGCAATGAGATGCCATGCCATAGGGATGGTTGGCCGGGGAATGGATTATACATCCCGTACTGCAGAACTGGGGCCCATCTGGCCCATCTGAGTGCCCAGTTCTGCTCCCATGGGAATGTCTATCTCCTGCGGATGCAGAATCAGGTGTACTTTGGTGCCGTCCATTTTTTTGGATGTCCAGACGGCCTGGACATGCCCCAATTGGAATTGGCTTCTTCCTGACTACAGAACGCACGCAAGCGCTCATTCACCCGCATAAATTCTTGAAAGTAGATGATTTATGTGTGCAACAGTTTTGCAGTGTTTTTTCATCTTGATTAGATTGTAAGCGCTTATGAACAGGGACTGTGTTTTACATCTATCTGTATGTCCAGCACTACGTACGCTTTGTAGCACTATACAAATGATTAGTAGTAAATGACACATCTTTATGCGGCTCCTTATCAAATCACACTCTTAGGATCTGATGCTCATCAAGATTTTTTTCCAAAGACATGGAATGGGAAAAAGATCCTTAGTGAATGTAAATATTTGAAATAGATGATTCAAACTAGTACAGCTAAAAGCTACAATTGTGTGTGTTGATGTTGACTGTGTGCACATTTCATGAGGTGCTTCTTTGTAATGTAATTCACAGATTCCCATATGTTGCATATGAGCAGTGGCATTCCTAGCCCTGCCCCTATCATCCAGGGTGGAACCGCCCCCCCCCCCCCCATGATGCACTCCTCAACCCCAACCAGTCCCATGGAGGCAGCTTTACGATTAAGCTGGTTTGCTGTGCATTCCGGGGGCTGGTTGCTCTTCTCTCCCGGCTGAAGTCCTGCAATTCACGAGATTTCAGCCAGGAGAGAAGAGAGCCTGGCCCCTGGACTATGAGGCAGCATTGCAAACCAGCTTAACCCTAAGCTTGCCACCTTGCCTCTGTGGGGCCAGCAGGGGTGCACCTCCCTCCGGGGTGGCCGCACCCATCGCCCCACCCTTAGTATGCCACTTTATATAAGAGAAAATGCGTAATACCTTAGAGTTAACAGATCATACAGAACATAGTATAAAAATATAGCAATCATGGCAGATTAACATTTTGAATACCAATTAACACTTTGGATAGTTAGCACTGTCTTTATTTGTATTGAACACTTCAGCTGCACAGGGTTCAAACTAGTAATATTTTTCATGTTAGCAAACTTTGACAGCTATGAAATTCTAATAGAGTAAGTGGAGTTTTTCAACAGGCTGCTTTGATGCCCCATCTCCTGTAGGGGAAACCATTGTCTTCAGCTACTTCTTTTTGTAATCTTGAAGATGAAACAGAACCCAGCCAGCCGGCGAAAGAACTCCCATTGCCAGCACTGAGAAGCCGATGATGGTCTCCTAAAGGAAAGGAAGGAAAGAGAGGCTTAAAGTGGTGGTAGGTGCCAGGTATCACCATAGGATAACCTGCCGATCCCTAGCACGATTTGTTTATTTATTTGTATGTTTGTTAGTTTAATTATGTACATTTGTCAACCACAACTCAGCCTGATTTATATCCATAGCATTAATACAGTAGCACACAACAGCATAACAAAAATACAACATAACAAAAAGACATCTGCAACTGTTAAGAACTCAGACAGTGACTTTGGAAGATGTCTTGTGTTTGTCTGTAAATTTTGTTTTGATATCTTGTTCTGATTATTTCAAATGTTTCTGATGTAACCCACTCAGAATGGTAGATGTAGTGGAATATAAATTTGACAGACAAATAAATAGGGCCCGATATTGAACTGGGCAGGCTATGAACCGCTATGGCACATAGCTCTGCCCTCCAACCCTCCAACCCAAGACTAATGGACATGATATGAAGTTACAAAGTAGTACATTTAAGACAAATAGGAGAAATTATTTTTTCTCTCAATGCATAATTAAGGTTTGAAACTCATTGCCAGAGGGTATAGTAAAAGCAGGCAGTGGAGCTGGGTTCAAAAAAGGTTTGGACAAATTCCTGGAGCAAAATGCTATAAACCGTTAAGATAGACCAGGTGAAAGGCACTGCTTATCCTTGGGGATAAGTACCATGGAATCTGATGACTTTTGGGATGTTCTCAATGTGTGCTCAACTTCTGCACACATTGAGAACATCCCAAAGGAGCCTTAATTCAGATATACTTATAACAAACCTTTAAGTATTAAAATGGTTTTATTGCAAGAAAAAAAGAAATTAAAAATGATAAAATAGGTTTTGGACCAATGATTGAATTTATACTCATAAAAGAATTAGCTTAATGGATAATTCTGAGTTCCTTTTTCCTAAGAAAGAAAATTGTTCTTTGATTATCATGGAGGAGAAGCCTAGTGGTTAGAACAATGGTTCCATGATCAAGATGTCAGAGTTCAATACCCACTGGCACACCTCAGACAAGTCACTTTACCCTCCATTGCCTCGGAAGAAAGGTCATGGGTAACTTCCCTACATCTTCCTCAGTGAAGACTGAAGCAAAGAATTCAGTTTCTCCACTCTGGCCTTCTCTTCTCGTAGTGCCCCTTTTACCCCCTATCATCTAATAGTCCAATTGACTCTCTCACAGGTGTTCTGCTACGAATGTAGTTGAAAATGTTTTTATTATGCATTTTTGCTTCCACGGCAAGCTTCTTTTCAAATTCTCTTTTTGCCTGCCTTATCAGTGCCTTGCCTCTAACTTGACAGTACTTATGTTGTTTCCTGTCTTCATTGTTTGTCTCTTTATTCATTAGGTGCGCCTGTGTTCATCTTGTCACATGATAATGTATTCAATTGCGCGTTAACTGCCAAGAACATGCTGATCATGCCCCTGACAACTAACACAGAAGCACTGCACTTAACGTGAATCACAAATGCACGTTAAATGTACAGCCTTAGTGGGATTTAGTAAAAGGCTACTTAGTGATGGAAAAGCTGACTCACCATGCCCCCTGGGAGAAAGTCACCATCCAGGGTCTAAGTTGGACAGAAGGACATATGGTACCAACAAAGAGCACATTGAGCTCTCTTGTCTCTTTCCAAAGGGAATGTATCTTGCCAAGTTTCTTAGTTCGAAATGTTTATTGGTTTCACACCAATGCAAGTCCAAGTTAATAGTCACAAGAGACATGTTTAGTGGAACACAGATATAAGAAGACAAATGTCAAAGCTTTTCCACCCATCTTTCCTTGCACTCAGCATGTCAAACAAAAATATTTAAGGGTTGTTTCTTTTGCTGCAGAATTAGTGAAAATGTTCTTTGCAAGTTCTGCTTTTTCATTAAATAAGGCTAAAAAGCAATGAAGAACTTCCAAAGTCAACAAACCCTTGCCAATAAAATGCTACTGAAATAACCACTAGTAAATTTTGAAAATGAAAAACACAGCAGTAGGACATTTCATGAGGGAAGCAGAAGCGAAAATATAGCTAGCTCAAAATGATCTCAAAGCAACAAAAAACATCTTTAAGTGACAAAAATTAAGATCTTTTACCACTGCCCATGAAATGTAACAGCACAGTTGTTATCATCAGAAACTATTCCAGTTTTTGGATACAGCTTGTAGGATTATTCATTTCTTTAAAAAAAAGCAAAAATATGAATTTGCAGGCAGGAATAAAATGTTGTGTAAACTGGTTATTAGTGTCCCAGTGCAGACCAAATCATTTTCTATTCACAAACCTTTGTTGTCTGGCAAAAATACCAGATCCAGAGATGGAATTTGTCTTTTATTCCAAGACATGAAAAAAACCTAATTAGGCGATGGTAGGAATATGGGGCAGGGACTGTCAATAAACAATGTGTGCTTGCATAGAAAAGAACATCTGGGGAGTGTGCTGCTTCGGCTAAGAAGGCCTGCTGCTGCTGGTGTTGTTCTTCACGAGTGCCCCGCAGAACTTTGGAGGTGAGGGGCAGGTGGAACGGGGCTGCCCTGCTTATGATGTCATCCAAGGATGCCCCTGGGACAATATTTAAGATCCTACTGCTCATCCACAGCACCAGATGTGGCCCGTGGTCACATTCCCAAAGGGGCACACCCCTTTGGTGCCCCTTTGGAGCCTTAGGACCCAAGTGTGCTGTTGGAAATGCTCCATGGTGGTGGAAAGCGGAAGATTAAATCAGTGAAAAAGAAGATGAATGTGGTGGGATCATCAACACCTAAAGTAACATCAGGCCCTATGGATGAACATGTGTGTGTTATGCCTACTATTAAAATGGACCTGGGAGCTACTGATTTGGAATCATCTTGGTGTGCCTGTCTGGGGCTTCTCCGAGTCCTATAGTCATATCTCCTTCTCCTAATCTTGGTCTGCTGCAGGTGGTTGTGGTTGGGCAATCTGAAGCTCCCTTAATGGGCTCCAGTGTGGCAGAGGGAATGCTTGCAATTAGTGGCTCACCACAGCCTCCTTATCGAGGCTCTCTGGAGGATTTGGTTCCAGTTAATCGTTTACTTGCTCCAATTGGTGTCCTGGAGCACCAGGTGGAGAAGCTGCGTTAACTGACATTGGAGGGAAGTATCAAAAACGAATTCCTTATTAGAAGGGTTTATGGACAAGACTATATTTCTGAGCAAGTGGTTCAGAAAGCTCATGTCGTAGATGCAAAAATATCTTTATTGACTCAGCGGCTCAATCGGTTGGAGGGCCATGTTGGTTCTCCTCAGACCAACGACCCGCCGATATCTAAGGATATCTATGAATTGTTTAATCATATAGAAATGTCAGAAAATGCTTATCATGTGAAAAATCTTAGATTGTTAAATTTCCTGATTACATTGTTATTATCGCCTTAGTTCTGTTTTATAAATACTGTAAGGAAGTGTCATTGTTCCCAGAACCTGAGAAAATTGTTTTTTTCTCATTTATATTACTTGCCTGTTCACTCTGTGGTAAGGAGTGGTGGGGTGGCCTGGGTAGAGGAGGTTAATTTGGAAACTGATTTAGCTAATTTCCTAGAAACTTCAGAAGATGTGATCTCCTCATGCACCACTTTGATAGTCACCCTGGCTTCGGAATTGGACAAAGTTGCTTTGTTGAAATCCTATTTCCGCAAGAGGGATAGTCCCTTTTGCGGTTAGTCTATTACTATCTTCCCAGATGTGTCTTGTAGCACTCAAATACGGAGAAAGACCTTCCTGCAGCTGAAGCCTAGGGTTCTGGCTGTGGGAGGGACTTTTCTTTCTCTGTTTTCCATGAAAATGTTTAGTAACTATTGATGGGGTGAGGTATGTTTATATTGATCCATCTCAGTTGGAGAACCTCGTAACAAATAAGTAGAGGCAGGTTTGCAAATGACCTTGTTTGTATTTATTTCCTTATTTGTTAATAGGAGAGGAATGTTTTCTGATTATTGAATATGTTTTGTCTTCTCTATATTGGTGGCGCACCCCCAGTGCCGTGGGCTATGAACTGGTTCTAATTGATGAGTATATTGATTGTATTTTTTCTGCTTTACTTTTTCCCTTCAGGTCAGCTGTAATTTCTTTTTTTTTTAAATTTGCTTGTAATAGTGACACATTTTCAATAAATACATTTTTTTAAAAAATCTGTATTTATATAATTCTAGTACTGTCCATCTCATACACATCAACAATGAATGTCAGCCTGAAATAAGAGCTACTGTACAATTAGGGGTCTGTCTACTAAACTACGTTAGCTGCTATTGCAGCGCTAAAGTGCAGCCATAGGGAACATTTCTGTCATGTCTACACTTGCCGTTGTATCTGCTGGCAAAGGCAAGAGAAGGGTGGAGAGTGGGCGGGCCTGCCGGACGCAGCTGCCGTGGATGATTGTCTTGGCAGTAGCTGCTCCAATCTGCAGCTACTGCCGCCTGAATGGCTGGTGATTGCTGCATCAGCAAAGCGGCCCCCCATGAAGCCAGCTTGTCCTCCGCGCTATCTGCAGGGGAAACACTGGGAACACTTCCTGCAGATACCATGGGCCCTAAGCAGCAACTGCCCCACGTTAGCTGCAAAAGGCTTCTGCTCTTCGGTAGACAGATCCCGGCTTAGAGAAGAAGAACTCTGAACTCTTTTTTTAGTTCAGTCTGCGGAATTCAAATCCAGAAGTTTCTGTGGAACATTGCAGAAGAAAGTTTCCAGAGCCAAGATTTGGTTTTGGTTTTAAATAAGCCTGTTAACTGAGCTCTTTTGAGACTATACACAACTTATACCAACATCATTCACAATACAACAAAGACCTTGAACAGTGTAAAGAAAAGTAGATACAAACAGGAATTTGCAGTAGACGACGAGCCTACTAATCTATGACAAAGAGCAATCTATGGCCACTACTACGACTTAGCATTTGCATAGTACGCAGCGTTGTACAGACACATGTGCATTTATGGGGCAATTTATGGGGCATTTATGGGGCAGACACATGCATTTATGGGGCAATTTCATAAGGCTTTTCTATGGGTAAGCTAGTGAAACATCAGAAACGGATGTTTATAAATTTGCCCAAGAACAGAACATGCAGAACAAACATATGAGGATAAATTTATTACAGGACGTCTAGACTCTGAAGGCACATAGGTGAAATACGCTATATGCCTTTATGGACCTTTATAAACCAGTTGCCTGGGAAAGTAGGTACACGCATGACACCTGATCTGAAGCAGGCACAGATAATCCACCCACTCCAATACTTACCTATTTCCTAATATATGTGCATATCTCACAGCTATGCCCTGTTCCAACCAGCCTCAGTCTCCGAGAATGCCTACACTCATTCCATGAAAATGTATCTGCTTTATGCTAGGAGCATGTACTTTTACAAGCCTATGCCCCCCGGCAATTTTATCAATGCATTTTATGTGCAGAAATAGCACAGACCTTTCTGTGGTACACTCATTTATTTGGGGCCCAATTCCATCCTGGACGTCCCAGCCCTCTGTGTGCCCAGTCGGAACCAGACACACAGAGTTAGATGGGATTCTGATCCCGCACAGCACGTCTAACCCCGTGGGATCAGAATCACATCCAGGCCTGTAAATGCAGGGCGGGACCCCGATCCTGGTCGGCCTGCACATACAGACCTAGCCCAGCTAACTCAGTCAAGGCTCCTGAATGGAGCCACTGCATCATAGCATCCGGTTGCCATGGCACCTCAACTCTATTCAAGAGCCGCAATCCCTGGTCGCCGACCATATTTTTCATTCCCCGCAGCCCGACCCCCCGATCTGGCCTCCCAAGGTCAGGGTCGCACTGTGGGGAATCTCCTCCACCCCTTCCTACCTCCTCTGCCGCCCTGGCCTGCCGTCCCCCACTGACTAGGGGAACGTTTTCCACCTCAGAGGTGGAATAAGTTCCCCATTCAGTCTGACGGCCCCGGATGTACAGGACTGACATTGGAATCAGCCCTGTACATCCGGGGCCATGGACCACCCACTGCCCACCCTAACTCTGCCCCCGCACCACCCCTTTCCCACCCTGTGTAACCTCCCTATACAACATACGGGGAAGTTAGTCAGGTTTGGCAGAGGGGCCGAATAGCAGGGATGGATGTCCCAATGGGATGCCCATCCCCGCTATTCTCAGCTCGGAATGACCCCCTTAGCATTTATCTCACCTCTTTCCAAGGTGAGTTACAATCAGGTATTTCCCTGTCCTGTCCCTGAAGAGCTTGCAATCTAAATATGTACCTGAGTCAACGGAGGGTGACGTGAGTTGCCCAGGGCCACAAGGGGTACCAGTAAGATTCCGGTTGCTTGTGTGGATCTTCTCTAATTCATCCTTTCTCAGTTTATTGGTG
The DNA here is from genome assembly GCA_033557465.1 of Ichthyophis bannanicus. Classification (NCBI taxonomy): domain Eukaryota; kingdom Metazoa; phylum Chordata; class Amphibia; order Gymnophiona; family Ichthyophiidae; genus Ichthyophis; species Ichthyophis bannanicus. Next base: position 57,478,824 of record CM066037.1, on the reverse strand, counting down.
AAAGGTCACTTAGCTACTGCAGTGGGAGAACGAAATAGAGATCTCAGCATGATAGGCTTCAGGGAGGTGAGCAGGGAGGAGAGCCCATTTGCGATCACCTCTGCACAGCCAATGAGGCCCATCCAAGCCCCAGAGCTGTTCCAGTTAAATCAGCAGCACCTCCAGGCATGGGAATGAGCCACGTCAGCCATTGACAGCCTGATCGGCATCAGGGAGGTGAGAAGGAAGGAGACCCCCCCTCCCTTATCACTTCCACAAGACCAATCAGGCCCATCCAAGCTCCTGATATCCTCAAGTTAAATCAGCAGCGTCTGCAGGCATGGGAAGGAGCAGCTTCAGCTACCGGCAGTCTGATTGGAATTGGGAAGGTGAGCAGGAAGGAGAGCCCCTCCCTGATCACCTCTACAGGTCAATCAGGCCCATCCAAGCTCCAGAGCTCCTCCAGTTAAATCAGCAGCACTTCCAGGCGCACCCTCGCCTGGCGGGTCCATGCCTGAGGGCCTCGCCATAAGGCCCTTAGGTGGAGACCAGAAAACAATAAGTTACAGCTCTAACACCTGTGTTGGCCCAACACAGTTGTCCTTTGATCGACCTATGAGATTAACTACCCTCGCTGGAACCCAGATTCCAAACAAAACCGAGGTGAGTGATCAAACACCTGAAAAACAGAAAGCTGTAACACCACATAATGTCCAACCTGCACAGAATCCTTCTCCTAGCCATTTGCATCCTTATATTAACTGCTCTATTCAGCAAGGCTCAATGGAACACCCCTAACCACAGCACGAGCCCAGTAATCCATCGTGTCGGCTCACTATACCAAACTTGCCTACCACACAGAATGAGACAAAGAAATAACTCCAGACTGCTCTATATCCCTCTCCAGGAACATCTCACTCAGGAAAAAAATACTCAAACAACAAAAAACTTTCACAATCTAAAATGCACCTTAATAAATGCCCACTACACAAGAAACAAAATCCATATCCTCAACGATTACATAATCGACGACAATATAGATATACTATGCATAACAGAATCTGGGTTCTCCAATACTGCCACTGTTCTCATCAACCAACTGAAACCACCTGATTATGTCAGCTTCAACTGCTCTCATTATGACCACAGGGGCGGCGGCGTTTGCATCCTGGCAAGAAATAACTTATTGTTCAAGCAAACAGAAGCCATCTCCATAGATTATCTCGTAACAATCTCAAACAAAAAGATTACACTATCTTGCCTACTGCTCTCCTACAGCAAAGCATGATGAGTTATAGACCATCCTAGAAACAGCCAGTACATATGCACACCCCTCTTCCTATCTCACACTAATGCGTGACCTAAATTATCCTCTGCTCCACTAAGCCAATCTAAATCCTTCATGGAAACCATGAGACACCTCCAATTCACCCAACCGGTTCAAGCCCCAACACACACCAAAGGAAACACCTTGGATCTCATATTCATCCAATCCCAACTTCTGGAAACCCATGCAATCCCCAAACCACTGCTCATGAAAGTATCATGGTCAGACCATTACACTGTCACCTGCTTCCTACCTGTATATCTTACCCCAATATCAAGATCATCTACAATATATGCCATCACCGATTCAAGCCCCTCAATAAATCTACTTTCATTGACAAAGTGCTCCCTTCTCTTAATGAAGAACACCAGGACCTTGACCTCACTATAAACAAATGGATAAGCACAATACAAACCTTTGCCACTTCCCCTCTTACCAGTATTGTGAAACCACACCACCGAATCCAGAACCCATGGTACATGCCAAGCCTAAAAGAACTAAAACAGAAACTGCAAAAACTGGAGCGCAGATGGAGAAGCACACTCAATGATCAGACAAAACAAACCTACCTGCTCACCCTCCAAGCGTACCGTTCGGAGACCAACAATGCAAAAATGAGATCACCACAGTAAACTAATAAAGAAAGCAATAAACAAACCCAGAGAACTATTCAATGTAGTTACTAGACTAGCAAAAAACAACAGTCAAGTCCAACAGACTTACACCCTTGACCCACAGGACTTTGCTGCATATCTGCAATCAAAACACCCCATGCCATCGCTCAGCCTACCTGTTCCTACCACATGTGGCAACTCCACAGACCTAAACACCACAAATACACTGCTATGATCTTTCAGCTCTACTTCCCTGGAACACCTTGAGCACATAATACATAGCATCAACATCACAACTCCTCCTCTGGACCCATGCCCTGCTACCTGATTTACAATCACAAAATCAGAGTTTGCTCAATTATATATAAGCTAATTACAACCTCCTTCTCCAAAGGATATTTTCCTATATACCTGAAATCAGCATTTATTTTATTTATTTATTTAACATTTCTTATATACCACCTTTCATGATATCATGGCAGTTTACATTGAACAGGACATTATAACTTGGAGATACCTATTTTACAGGGAACATGGGCAATGGAGGGTTAAGTGGTTTGCCCAAGACAACAAGGAGCACCTGTGGGACTAGAAACCCCAGTCCTTCCAGCCCAAGGTTGCTGTCCTCTAGTGGGATTTGAACCCCTGACCTTCTGGCCTGAGGTAACTTGTCCCAACCACTAGGCCACTCCTCCCTCTATTAATCCTCTAAAACCCCAAGAAACCCCATCAATCCATCCAATCCTCTAAAACCCCAAGCTCGATCCAAATGATCCAACTCATACTGGCCTTTCTCCAGCTTACCAGTTATTGCCAAAGTTATCAAGAAGGTAGTCCTCTACCAATGGCAAGAACATATTAACTCAACATGCATTCTGCAACAACCATGGAGTAGAAACCCTGCTCATCTCTTTAACAGACCGGCTTATCAAGGGCATAAAAAACACAAAACAAGGAATCATTCTTATCTTTCTAGACATTGCAGCAGCTTTTGACACAATATCCCATGACATTTCCTACAGCGCCTATTCAATATAGGAATCTGCGACACTGCCCTAGAGTGACTACAGTCATACCTCACAAATCGCTCCCAGTATGTACAAATTGGTCAAAAGACCTCAAAACAAATCACCCAGATACAAGGCATCCCTCAAGGCTTTGCCCTTTCAGAGTTATTATTTAACATTTATATCCAGCCAATCTGCAATATCATAAGCACATTCAATGTCGACTATCATCTTTATGCAGACAATATTATGATATATGCTTCCTTTTCCACCACAAACCCAGACTACTCAACAATTACAACCTGTTCCAACACTGTAAACCAATGGCTATCAGAACAGAATCTCAAGATCAACCTTGGTAATGTTCCTCACCAAAAATCAGTCCTTCCTCCCCCCAAAGTCATTAAAGGTGAACAACTCCAACCTAGAAGTTAAGTCAGAAGTAAGATATCTTGGTGTTACATAGATCAGCACCTCACATTCCAGCCATATATACTGTAAATAAAGCGTCTCAATGCATTTACAACAGGTTAAGAACATTCCAACACTTACAGCCCTTTCTTGAACCTCTGCCAGACAGTTTTCCAAGCAATGATACTACCACACTTCGAAGAACTTATTACATCCACTACAACTTGCGCAGCATGCAACCACTCAAATTCTGATATGCTCATCCAGCTACAACCACGTCACACCTATTCTACATTGGTAACTTCCCCTCAGTAGAATCAAATACAAAGTCCTAATAACTTCGTTCAAAATAATCCACCAGTTATCCTCCCAATACCTGCAATCTATCATAACAAAGACCCAGAAAAGGAATAATACATCAAACCTTCTATTCCTGCCTCCCAAACTGACCAAGAGCAACCAGACAACATGCGCTAGGGCATTCTCCATATATGCCCCTCGACTCTGGAATGCCCTACCACACCACATCAGACACCCATGACCTAGTAACCTTCAGGAAGTTGATAAAGACCCACCTGTTCATGGAACATTTCAATGGGATCACTTGACTCACCCACCTATGAACTCTCTCCCCCTGCCCATCCCTTCCTTCCTCCCCCCCCCCCCACCCCTAATTTAAGATATGCACTGGACTATTTACTACCTCGTGCAACCTCTACATTTTGTATATAATTCACTTGTTTTCTCTGTTTTTACCTAACATGTTGAAGTAATCCAGTTCTTGTAGTTCTTGTAGTTCTTCCAGTTCTTGTTCCATGTATGGTTAAAGTTTGGTTCTCTGTAAACCGCATTGATCCTCAAAAATGCAATACATAAGAATAATATCTGGTCATTTTCTGGTGACATCAGAAATGTGCTAACAGAATAAAAGTGGAGGCTCCACAGTCCAACAGATGGGTAACCACAAACAGTCCAACCGTGCACACTCAAAAAGTCCTTTGAACCCCATAGACAAATGTAGCATACAGATATCATAGCACGCAAGTTTTATAAAAGACCCTAGGTGTTTCAGCAACAGCCTGCTTCAGGGGTCATTTTCAACATCTGTGAACCATAAGAACATACATAAGCACATACAAACAACAATGTGTGTTAAAGGAAGCACATATGAAGGAAAACCTGTGGGGGTGTAGACAGAACTTAAAATGAAACAAAAATGAAAGAGAATATTGAATAAGAGCTATAAATAATAATAATAAAGGGGCATACTGAATAAGAACATTAAAACATCAAATAGTATGATGATAAAAAAAATCATAAAGAGAAGGAGAATACTGAATAAGAACTCATAACAAAAATAAAAATAATAGAGCCAACCCCCAGCAGCTTATAAAGAGTGCACCTATGCTTGGAAGAATGATTAGTTCAGGTTATTGGGGGGGGGGAGGTCCATACCTGAAGTAATTAGATAAGGTTCACATTTAATTTAACTTTTAATTTGGGATATTGGGTTTGTAACGGTGTTTTTTGTTACGCAGACCCTGCCCTTTGAAATTTATGAACATTTTCCTGCACCGAGAGTTGCAAGATGGTCTTTAAGTTATGTCGCTTTTAATTTCTATTTTTTTATTATGAATTCTTATTCAGTATTCTCCAACGAATGTTCCCAACTTGTGCCCGGCTCAGTCGCACCGGATTTCCACTGGCTTATTCCAGAAGGCCGCGGAAGTCCGATGTGACTGAAGTGTGAGAAAGCCGGAAAATCCCGATGGAAGAATTGAAACATCATCTACCAGCTGGATCCGTAAAATTCTATTAATACCCTGATGCGATATGGATAAAAAGTCCGAAACATGACGCTATGTCGGGTAAAGTCTGGAGGCTGGCGACACGTGTAACTATTATCGTGAAAGAAGTTTGAGCAAATTGTGCACAAGCAGGACTGAAATCGACAGAAAGCGATACCAGCTGAGAGACCCAGTGGGCTGACATTAAAGTTGTTGATGCCAATGCAGTAAAATGGACCTTGGGGAACAGGTGTAATGTGCTGTCCGTATAACCGAGCAGGTCCGAGGGCAGCGAAACGCCTTTAGAAGCGTTTATCTCTAGAGGAGGCAAGGAGCTGAGGACTGAAGGTAAACCAGAAAAATACAATTAGATGCAATTTCAAAGGGCACTTCCGACGAGTCGTGTGCGTCCTGTCCTCGTCTCCTGCCCGGTAAAGGGATTAATGGTCGCCTAGGTTGGGCGTCTATTTCTGAGCTCGGTCTCTCGCCAGCGCAACGCTCTACCTACTAAAGGGAGGCTTGGAAAAGCAACTAACCGAGAGTGGGACCGGCTGCACCTGGGGTCCTGGGGCGCTGGAAGGTATCGCCAAAGAGAGATGGGGGAAGGGGTGCAAGGAGCCAGAGGCTTTCAGGTCAAGGATCGGGACAGGAGAGTAGCCCGGCAGCCCCCTTCCCCTCGGAAACACTGACAGCCCCCAGCCCTGCTCCCAGACACGGACTAAAGCCAACTTACAGCCGGCCCCAGCTTTTCCCTGGGAGGTTTGCTGTGGAGGCGCCCGGACTGAAGAGTCCACCGAGGACGTGGGAAGAGGATCGGGGCCAGGACCCCCTTCAGCACCGCTGCCATGGCCCAGCCGGACCGGGAGGAGAGAAGGACGAGGTGGGCTGCAACTGGAAGAACTCCGGAAGCCCCCGAGAGAAACCCAAAGGACCTTGGATTGCGGGGAGTTCAATGATCAGAAATCTGGAGCTCGGGGACGGTTCACAATCGCAGCACAGACTGTTCACATAGTTGATTTGCGGAGGTTTCCTGCTAGGATTTCCCTGTATTTTCTGGGAACTTGAGCGGGTCCAGAACAAAGTGCGACGTGTCGGCTGCGCGTATAAAATCTCGCTGGTGCCTTTAAGCGACTGCCCGCAGTCACAGTGGAGCTGTTGTGCGACTCTGATATTGCAGCGCCCTCCCATCTATCTATCTCTGCTTATTACTGACACATACAAAAGGGAGACTCCCCCCAGTTCAGCTCAGATGCAAATGGAAGGGTAGATGTTAAGTCAATAAAGACGGATAGAACTGTTCTCCCTCCTTCAGTATCCATCCTTTCACATTCATCTACTGTTGTTAAGTGCTGTCGAGTCTGTGTCAACTCATAGCAACCCTCTGGATAGTTGACCAAACTGTGCTTGATCTTGTATCAGTCTATCTCATTACTGGCCTTCCTCTTTTGCATTGACCTTCACCCTTGCCAAGCATGATATCTTTCTTTAATGATCTCTGATCATATGATGTGTCCAATGCAAATGGAAAGGTAGATGTTAAGTCAATAAAGACGGATAGAACTGTTCTGGGCACATAAAGCTCAACTCCTGGCAACGAAAGGACGACACACCTCCCTCGGATCTCTGCATCCAGAAAGCTTAACTCTGCTTTTGTTGCCATTGGATCCTGCTTGCCAGCTACTTGAATACTTGGAGGACTAGATTACCTATTAAATGCACTCCAAGCACAGAAACCCTTAGGGATCCTCTGCAAAGGTGCAGGAGCCAGGGTGAGGAGAAAGATGTGGCAGACTAAAGAGGCGCTTGGTTCAAAGAGGAGCCTCCTTCTCTATTCTAGTGTCACTTTCCTCAGTGATGGTTTCTCATTGCAACTACAGAGGCAGGTCCTCAAGCCCCTATGCCTTTAAAGCCAGTCGGGTTTTCAGGAATGAATATGCATGAGAGAGATTTGCATGCATTGCCTCTATTGTAGCAAATCTGTCTCATGCATAGTCATTGTAGTTATGCTGAAAACCTGAATGTCTAGGATTGAGTAAGAGATGGGTCCCATGGGGAAAATGCTGTCAGGTTGGAGAGAGAGGCACCCCTAGGCAGGTGCAGACTTCGCCTAGAAGGAAATCCACTTCCTGGGCTTTCTTGAATTGGTTCTCATTGGACTGCTCCATCAAGAGTGCCTAGTTTGTTGTAGATCAGCGATTCCCAAACCTCTCCTGGGGGACGCCCATCCAATCAGATTTTCAGGATTAGCACTTGAATATGCAGGAGAGAAATCTGAAGGCTGTGGAGGCAGTGCATGTATATATCTTAAGCGTTCATCAAGGATATCCTGAAAGCCCAACTGGCTGAGATTCCTCCAGGACAGGTTTGGGAACCCATGATAGATTTTGGTAGCCCGGGCTTAATTAGAGGGGAAAGAGCCTGGAATACAATCGCACTACTTTCAGATTCCAGAGCCTGCGCCGCAAAGGTGTAGAGACACGACCCCCTCCTTCCAGGAAGCCTAAAAAACCAGGAGGGATGAGGGTGAGCTGGAAAAGAGCAAAGAACAGCAATTCTGCTCCCTAATCCATCTCCTCTTTCTCTTTTCCTCTTCCCAACCCCGCCCCCAACTCTGCTACTAATCATTTATGAAACGCTACAAGGCCTACACAGCGTTGGTCAACCCCATATAGAAGACAATCCCTGCTCATAGAGCTTACAATCTAATCAAAGTTAAAGGCCACAAGGTATAGCTTTGGATTGTACTGTATATCCTAACTTATTTGCCACATAAGAAATCAATTATTCATGACCAGTTATAAAGGAAATCTTATGTAATGGTTTAACTGGAACATTGCCACAACATAATTGTTGGTTGCCTTATGGCATTTCATGTCAGTCTGGGCTGGGGACCCATATTCCCATTGCGGTGAACTGGACACACCTGTGATCGGTTGTCAGTTCTCAAATGACTTGGGCTGGCCCATGACTGATGGCTCGAATGTTAAATATCTTATAGATTTATAGATTACAGGAGATAAGAGAATGTCTGTTGTCTGTACTCGCTGTTAATAGATTATTTCCTCTGCTAAGCAATTTTCCTTTTCTGACAGTTCAGTGTAATTTTAAGACTTTTTGCTTATTTGTCATTTATTTTATCTTTATTCACCTACTAACTTCTCATCCCTCTCCTTTCTCCCTAATTGTAGTACTTTGTCCTCTCCGCCATTTCTTAGGTTGATTTGCTCCTCCCTTCTTGTGGCTCCACATCACTTTTTATTCCTTTTTCTGATTCTCCCTCACTCCAGCAACCTAAAACCCCTCCTCTTTTCCACCCTTTCTCCACCTTCCCCATTTCCTCCCCTATCTTCTCCTCCGCCCTTTCCTCATTTCTTGAGTTTCACATTTTTTTCCTCTCATTCATCCCTCTCCTTCCTCTCTAAAACAACCTTATCCTCGTTTCCGCCATGCCTTCACACTCTTCTTCTCCTCCCCCTTCTGTCTTCTGGCGATATTAATCCCTGCCCCGGCCCCCCTTCATTCTTCTCTCAGTTCCTCTCTCTACCACCCCAGTCTCATCCATATCCCTGTCCTTTTCCTCTCTTCATTCCACTTCTAACAAACTTCCCTTTACCCATGATCTCTTTAGGTCGCATGCTTTCCACCTTCTTGCTCCTACCGAGACCTGGCTCCTCCCTGGTGACACTGCTTCAGTTGCTGCCCTCTGCCATGGCCGCTCCCAGTTCTCCCATACTCTTCGTGCCACTGGCTGCGGTGGTGGTGTTGGGTTTCTGCTTTCTCCTTCTTGCCATTTTCAACCCCTCCCTTCTACCTCAATCTCATTCCTTTCCCTTATTTGAAGTCCACGCCATCCATCGTTTTAATCCCCTACCTCTTCGGATCGCTGTTATCTATAGACCCCCTGGCAAGTCCACTTCTACCTTTCTCAATGATTTTGACTCTCGGCTTTCCTTATTCCTGGATTCGATCTCCCAGCTCCTACCTCCTAACCTTATCAATGTTCCTGTTGTCTGATCTCTATCTCTATGTCCTGAATGATTGAGTCTATTCTTTCCTGTCTTATATTTGTAGTTCCTTTCTTCTTTTCTAGGCCTTGGCATTACTTTCCTTGTTTAGAAAATGTACACTGCCTTGATGTTTGAAAGGCAGTATATCAAGCAACTTAATAGACATAAACATTCTTCTTCCCCCTCCCTTGGTGACTTTAATTATCACCCTTGGTGACTTTAATTTTCATATTGATAACTCTTCTGATCCCTATTCATCTAAGCTCCTTTCCCTTACCTCCTCTTCAATCTTCTGCCTTGCTCCTCTGCCCCCACTCATCAGCTTGGTCACTGCCTTGACCTCATTTTCTTTTCTAATTGTTTACTTCCTAATTTCCGTACCTCATTTCTTCCCTTATCTGACCACCACCGGTTAATTTTCACTCTTCATCACTCCCCACCTCAATCTCGCCCAACCTCCTCCTACCTATTTAGGAATCTTCATGCGATCGATCCACTGACTCTATCTACAACTGTCTCTTCTCTTCTCTCTTCCACTATATCTAAGTCGATATGGCCACAGTTTCCTATAATGCTGCTCTCTCTCTGCTCTGGATACTCTTGCTCTGACCATAACACATCCTGTGAGGTGCACTTCACCTCAGCCCTGGCTATCCTCAACTACCCACTACCTACGTTCCTGTGCCCACTCAGCCAGGTGCACTTGGCACAAATCCCATTCCCTTTCTGACTTTCTTCACTTCATTCATGCTTATTTCCTTCCAGTCTGCCATTGCACTCACCAAGCAAAACTAATTTATCTATCTGACTAACTCTCTTGCCTCTTCTCCACTCTCAATTCTCTTCTCAAGGCGCCTGCACCTCCAATCCCTCCTTCTCTCTCTGTCCAAACCCTAGCTGACTATTTCCATGACAAAGTCCATAAGATTACACTTCAATTCTCCACTAAATCTTCTTCACTCCCTCTTCCCCCTCTTCAATACCAACTTTTCCCCTCAATCTCTATCACCCTTTCATCCTTTTCTAAGATCTCTGAAGAGGAAACCTCTCTTCTTCTTTCCTCCTCTAAACTCAATACCTGTTCCTCTGATCCTGTTCCCACCCATCTCCTCAACTCCATCTCCTTCTGCTTCATCCCTTCCATCTCACATATTCTCAACCTTTCGCTCTCCCTTGCAACTTTCCCTGTGGCCTTCAAGCATGCTATGATCACACCTCTCCTCAAGAAACCTTCACTTGACCCTAACTTGTCCTTCTAATTTTCGATCCGTCTCCCTTCTTCCATTCATTTCCAAATTTCTTGAATGTGCAGTTCTCCACCGCTGCCTCAAATTTTTCTCCTCTCAAGCCTTCCTTGATCCACTTCAGTGTGGTTTTCATCCCTTTCATTCTACTGAAATGGCTCGTGCCAAAGTCTCCAGTTCCTGGCTAAGTCCAAGGGCCTTTACTCAGTTCTCATTCATCTTGACCTTTCTGCTGCTTTTGATATTTTGATACTGTTGACCACCTCCTCCTCCTCCTCCTCAACACATTATACTCTGTGTTGTCCTGGTTTCTTCTTATCTCTCTAACCACTCTTTCAGTGTTTGTTCTGGTGGTTCCTCCCTCTCTCAGTTGGTGTACCCCAAGGGTCTGTTCTAGGCCCTCTCCTTTTCTCTCTCTATACCCAGTCCCTTGGTGACCCCATCTCTTCCCATGGCTTTCAGTATCATTTTTATGCTGATGATTCTCAAATCTATCTATCTACACCTGACATTTCTCTTACACTACAAGCCCGTATCTCTGCCCGCTTATCTGACATCGCTGCATGGATGTCTCACCGCCTTCTGAAATTGAACATGGCCAAAACTAAACTTTTTATCTCCCCCCCCACCCTCCTCCCATTCCTCCTTTATCTGTTTCCTCAGCCTGCAACCTTGGGGTCATCTTTGGCTCCTCCCTCTCCTTCTCCACACATATTCAACAGATAGATAAAACTTGACGTTTCTTTCTCTATAGCATTAACAAAATTTGCCCCTTCCTCTCTGAACACACTACTAAAACTCTTATCCACTTTTTAGTCATCTCCTGTCTTGACTATTGCAATCACCTCCTTGCTGGTCTCCCTCTGAGTCATCTCTCTCTTCTTCGATCTGTTCAGAACTCTGCTACGTGGCTAATCTTTTTTATCATAGATTACTGCAACTCCATCTATCATAGATTACTTCATTCAACCCTTCTACCTCTGCAGATAGCCCTCCATACAACAGCCCGAATCATACAAGGAGCCTCAAGAAACGATCATATCACCCCTATCCTCTACCAACTTCACTGGCTCCCCCTACAGCGCAGAATACAATACAGAATCCTCTTAATGATATTTAAGACACTCAATAACCTATCATCCCTGCACATACAAACACTCATCAATTCCCCCCCAGACTAACAGACCCAGAAGGCATTCCACCATCTTAACCACCCCCCATACAAAAACAAGAAGCACCCAACAAGCATGTACCAGATCCTTTGAACTCTATGCACCTACCATATGGAACTCTCTCCCGGTCCTATAAGAAACACCAAAGACCTCCTCACATTCTGAAAACTCCTCAAAACCCACCTGTTCACCTTGCACTTTGGATCCCCCCGCCCCCCCATCATCAAAGACATGTCCCCATCAACTGAGCAATCTCACCCCCTATATCCAAGAAAGTTCTGTAAATAAGTTAAATATGAAATGTTCTTGTTAAATTGTTAATGTAAAAAGTTAAGTACCTTGGAAACCTTGTTTAACTATGTTCTATGTACACTGCTTTGACCCAGTGAAAAGTGGTACAAAAGTTCAGCCAAATAAATAAAATAAATAATCTTCTGCCAGCCCTGATAAACTCATTTAACCCCCTCTTTTCAAATCACTTCATTGGATCCCCTTCCATTTCCGTATCCACTTCAAACTTCTCCTTCTGACCTATAAATGAATTCACTCTACTGCCCTTCACTACCTTTCCTCTCATCTCTTTCCCTACACCCCTCCTCTGCTCTTCCTCTGACTTTCTTCTCTCTATGTCCTTTTCTTCCAACTCCAATCTTTTCATCTTGCTGCTCCTTATGCTTGAAACAAACTTCCTGAATCTTTTCGTCAGGTTTCTTCTCTCTCCCTCTTCAAATCCATTCTTCAAACTTACCTCTTTGAGGCTGCTTTTGGATCCTAATCCCTTGTTCTCTTTGTGTCTCCTTTCCATTGTTTCTCTTGTATTGTAGTGTCTGTCCCCTCCTGTTCTGCAGGACCCACGGGAGAAGAGGGTGATCATGAAACAGTCACCGATGAGCAAAGAATAGGTATAAAAATTTAAAACTTGTGAGAGCACCGTTATCAGTCTTCAAGGCCTCAACCCTGGCCTTAATGATTGGCATTTCTGCTCTCACAAGTTTCAAACTTCTACAAATTCAATCCCAGAATTAATTGCTGGCAAAATAACCCCAAACCAGAGCTGTCAAGTTACTCATTTCCAGGAGGGAGATTTGAGGCCCGTCGTGGATTTCTGCCAGCCCCATTCTGGATCTGCAGCACTGATTTCAATAGGTAGCCTTGGACTACAAAATGGCACACTGCATTAAGGATGTAAGTTCTAAACCAAGACTAGTCAAGAAAGTCTCACTCCTGGAACTGGGCAACTTCACAGCTCTGTGAAACTGCCAGGACAGCATAATCCTTTGGTGCAATCGCAGGAAAACTAGCCTATCAGGCTCCCCATCACAATAAAAATATATATTAAGATTTACAGCAGATTTTTTTTTAAACTGCTCATCAGCTCCCCCTGCTGGCTGGAGCATAATGGACAAAGGCTGATGAGAACAGAGACCTCTTTCGACCACAGTGACTCTGATGCTTCCCCCCACCCTATCCCCTTCTTTTTGCTAGCGGCTGACTTCCCAGGCAAAACTCTTATACATTTGGGCCTAAGCATACGCCTTGTTTGTCTATGACTTATTCCTACTCTGGAAACAACTTTCCACCGCCTTTCTCCCCAGCCTCAAGAAAGCGAAGCAGAGCTGACAATGTAAATCAGTTCCTGCTTCCCCACAGAAACAGAGCAGAGCTGTTGGCGTAAATTGTTTTCAGCTTCCCCAAGGACACAGAGAAGAGTTGAAGATGGGTGTGGAGCATTTCTGAGTGCCTGTTTCCTTGAGGAAGCAGTGCAGAACTGGAAGTGTTGGAGCCACTTACGCTGAAATGGGAGCAGCCATATGGCTTTAATTTTTGCAAGATTCCCCCACACGGCTGAAAAGATCCTCAAGTACTAAGAAATGTAGGCACAGATCAAGAAAATGTAGTTGAAAGATACAGAGGTATTTCCCATCATGTTGAATACCACAAGCTTGATTAAGAGGAATTTACATTCAAACCTTGATAAGTTGCCTATACATGTTACATCTTATGGACTCCAGAAGGAGGCGCTCTTTGGCATGAAACAAGTACTATGCCGGGCATTAGCAGTAAATTTGAAAAACTGAGATCATACTACATATATCCTGGGTTAGAAGTGAGGTTCATAACTGTCATGGTATGTGCAAAACTAAATACTGTACAACCAAAGCAGATTTCAGTAGTCTCCGGAAGTACTAATAAATCCAAAAAACTACTGATAAACTAGTGCAATTATCAACCAAAGAATCAATCCAATTCATATGAAAAAATATTAAAAAATACACTCCTGAAGGAAAAAGACCTCCGCTGTGTATGTTTTGTTGCGCTATACAAATGATAAATAGTAATAGAGTGTGTCCTTATGTTATTTATTTTATTTATTTATTTAACAGGTCTTCTATACCACCTTATCATTTACATTCAAAGCGGTTTACAATGAACAGTTATAGCAACAAGCTTTACATTGAACAGGGTTATTTAACTTGGATGGTTACATTGGGGTAAAACAAGCAATTGTCAGTTGCTAACTATATACAAGAACTCTAGCTGTGTTTTCATGTTCTATTTGCTATTATTGTTACACATCATCATCCGGGGTAGTTCCAAAGTATTCCAGGAACAGATGGGTTTTTATTGCCTTCCTAAAGTCCGTTAGGTCTTTGATCTCACGGGTTGATGTGGGGAGATCATTCCACAGCTTGGGTGCAAATAGGGAGAAGGCTCTGTTGCAGGTGGATTGATTTGCTTTCCTGAAGTTTCGCGGGGTCTCTAGGCTGTTGTTATCTGTTCCTCTCCTTGTTCTTGTAGGCAGTGTTTTCTTGATCAGTGGTTGCAGAGTTGTAGGTGCGTGATTGTTTAGTGTTTTAAAGATTATTATTATGTTTTTGTACTTGGTGCGTACAGTCATAGGGAGCCACTGCAGCTGAAGGAGCGTGGGTGTTTGTGTTTGCATTTTGCTGTTCTGGTGATGATTCTGGCTGCAGTGTTTTGTATCAGTTGCAAGGTGAGGGTCATTTTCTTTGGGAGTCCATGGTAGATTGCGTTGCAGAAATCTAATATAGGCATTATTATGGCTTGGCAGACAGTTCAGAAGTCGTTGTCAGTGAGCAGTGGTTTGAGGTTGCGTAGCATTCTGAGTTTGTGGTAGACTCATAAGAACATAAGAACATAAGATATGCCATACTGGGTCAGACCAAGGTCCATCAAGCCCAGTATTCTGTTTCCAACAGTGGCCAATCTAGGTCATATGTAACTAGCAGTTTCCCCAAGGGACACAGGTTCCACAATGCTTGTATTGGTTCAAGCATTGATATCCTGGGTCCCTTTTTAATAATGGTTTATGGACCTTTCCTCCAGGAACTTGTCCAAACCTTTTTTAAACCCAGCTACACTAACAGCCTTTACTAAATCCTCCGGTAACAAATTCCAGAGTTTGATTACACGTTGAGTGAAAAAATATTTTCTTTTATTAGTCTTAAATAGTTTACCCTGTAGCTTCATTGCATGTCCCCTAGTCTTTCTATATTCTGATAAGGTAAACAATCGATCTATGTTTACCAGTTCCACTCCGTTCATTCATTTATAGACTTCTATCATATCTCCCCTCAGCTGTCTCTTTTCCAGGTTAAAGAGCCCCAACCTTTTTAGCCTTTCTTCATAGGAGTATCCTTCCATCCCCTTTACCATTTTGGTGGCTCTTCTCTGAACCTTTTCTAAAATCGCTATATCCTTTTTAAGATACGGCGACCAGAATTGCACACAATATTCAAGGTGCGGTCTCACCATGGAACGATATACAGGCATTATAATATCTTTTGTTTTATTTTCCATTCCTTTTCTTATCATACCTAGCATTTTATTTGCTCTCTTGGCCGCTGCTGCACACTGGGCCCAGGGTTTTAACATGGTATCCACAATGACGCCTAAATCTTTTTCCTGGGTGGTGGTTCCTAATGTGGAACCTTGCATCGTGTAACCATAGTTTGGGTTGTTCTTCCCTAGCACTTGTCCACATTAAATTTCATCTGCCATTTTGATGCCCAGTCTTCCAATTTATCAAGATCCTCTTGCAATTTTCCACAATCCTCTTGGGTTTTAACAACTTTAAATAGTTTTGTGTCATCTGCAAATTTGATAACCTCACTTGTTATTCCAGTTTCCAGGTCATTTATGAATATGTCAAAAAGCAGCGGACCCTGCACAGATCCCTGGGGTACACCACTATTCACCTTTCTCCATTGGGAAAATTGGCCATTTAGCCCTACCCTCTGCTTTCTATCTTTTAACCGGTTCCTGATCCACAATAGTACACTGCCTCCTATCCCATGACTCTTTAGTTTTGCCAAAAGTCTCTCATGAAGGACCTTGTCAAAGGCTTTCTGAAAGTCCAGATACACAATATCAACTGACTCACCTTTGTCCACCTGATTATTCACTCCTTCAAAAAAACATAACAGATTAGTAAGACAAGATCTTCCTTGTCTAAAGCCATGTTGGCTGTCTCCCATTAGGTCATGACTATCTACATGCTGAGTAATTTTATTCTTTATGATGGTTTCTACCATTTTTCCCTGGTACTGATGTCAGGCTCACCGGTCTGTAGTTTCCCGGATCACCCCTGGAACCCTTTTTAAAAATTGGTGTTACATTGGCGATCCTACAATCTTCAGGTATTAGAGATGATTTTAATGATAGTTCACAGATTACTAATAGCAGGTCTGCTATCTCATATTTCAGTTCTTTCAACACCCTTGGATGTATACCATCCGGCCCAGGTGATTTGATACTCTTCAGTTTATCTAATAGTTGTAATACATCTTCCCGATGTATCGATATTTCCTTCAATTCTTCCGCACCTTTAAATACCACTTCAGTCATGGGTAACAACCCTACATCTTCCTCAGTAAAGACTGAAGCAAAGAATTCATTCAGTCTCTCCGCTATCGCCTTGTCACCTCTTAGTGCTCCTTTAACCCCTTTATCATCTAATGGACCAACTGACTCTCTCACAGGTTTTTTGCTACGAATGTACTTGAAAAGGTCTTTACTTCGCGTTTTTGCTTCCGCAGCAAGCTTCTTCTCAAATTCTCCCTTTGTCTGCCTTATTAATGCCTTGCATTTGACTTGCCAGTGCTTGTGCTGTTTCCAGGTTTCGTCGTTAGGCTCTTTTTTCCATTTCCTGAAAGATGCTTTTTTGGCAACAACAGCCTCTCTGACCTCACCTTTAAACCATGCTGGCAGTTTTTTGGACTTCCTTCCACTTTTCTTAAAGCATGGAATACAGCTGGTCTGGGCTTCCAAGATAGTATTTTTCAGCAACAGCCAAGCCTGATGTACGTCTTTAACCTTTGCAACTGCTCCTTTTAGTTCTTTCTTAACTGTTTTCCTCATTTTATCATAGTCTCCCTTTCGAAAGTTAAAAGGTAGTACTGTGGATTTCCTTACTATCCCTCCTCCACTAATTAAATCAAAGGCGATCATGCTATGATCACTATTGCCAAGTGGCCCCAACAACCTTATCTCTTGCACTAGATCTGGTGTTCCACTAAAGACTAGGGGGCTTGTTTACAAAGCCACGGTAGCGGTTTGCGATCATAATCGGAGCCGCGGCCCCATTGATTTCAATGGGGCCGGGGCCGCGGCTGCGATCGCAATTGCGAACCACTACCGCGGCTTTGTAAACAAGCCCCTAGGTCTAATATGGCTTCCCCTCTGGTCGGTTCATGAACCAGCTGCTCCAAGAAGCAGTCATTTATTTCATCTAGGAACTTTATCTCCCTAGCATGTCCTGACGTGACACTGACCCAGTCGATACCGGGGTAGTTGAAATCGCCCATTATTATTACTGCGCTGTAACATTTGTTAGCTTCCTTGATTTCTTTGAGCATTTCATCATCCATTTGGTCATTCTGGCCAGGCGCTCGATAGTACACCCCCACTGCCATTGCCTTCCCCCTTTTACATGGAATTTCAATCCATATAGATTCTACAGCAGATTTTGTTTCCTGCAAAACTTTAATTCTTTCTGACTCAATGCCCTCTCTAACATAGAGAGCAACCCTCCACCAATTTGATCAGCTCTATCATTACGATATAGTTTGTACCCAGGTATCACAGTGTCCCACTGGTTGTCCTCCTTCCACCATGTCTCTGATATTCCAATCATATCTAACCTTTCATTTAGTGCTATATATTCTAACTCTCTCCCATCTTATTTTTTAGACTTCTAGCATTTGCATTCAAGCATTTTAGAGAATGTATTTTATTCATATTAATTTGGCTATTGTTAGACATGGGTAATTTGGGATCTTTAAGCTCTGTCTGCTCCATACTTGAGGGCATTTAGGCTACTTTACTCTTTTGTGGAACCTCTCTGCTTTTGGTAGTATCCTTCAAAGATACATTCTTCCGAACCATCCGCTCTTGGGCGACTGTCGGCTTTCCCCTAATATCTAGTTTAAAAGCTGCTCTATCTCCTTTTTAAAGGTTAATGACAGCAGCCTGGTTCCATCCCAGTTAAGGTGAAGCCCATCCCTTCGGAAGAGACCCTCCTTTCCCCAGAATGTTCCCCAGTTCCTAACAAATCCAAAACCCTCATCTCTGCACCATTGTCTCATCCATGCATTGAGACTCCGGAGCTCTGCCTGCCTTTTGGGTCCTGCGCGTGGAACAGGACGCATTTCGGAGAATGCTACCCTGGAAGTTCTGGATTTCAACTTCCTACCTAAAAGCCTAAATTTAGCCTCCAGAACCTCCCTACCACATTTTCCTATGTCATTGGTACCGACATGTACCAAGACAGCAGACTCCTCCCCTGCACTATCTAAGACCTTATCTAGGTGGCGCGTGAGGTCCGCTACCTTCGCACCAGGCAGGCATGTTACCAGGCGATCCTCACGTCCACCAGCCACCCAGCTATCTACATGCCTGGTTGTCTTTTTGATGTGTGTCTGGAAGCTGAGATGTTAGTCAAAGGTGACCCCGAGGTATCTGACTTCTCTTTTATTGCTTATAGTTTGGTCGAAGATTTTTATTGAGTCTGGCGGTGAGAATATTGTGCTTCTGGTAATGTGTATCAGTTCAGATTTATTATAGTTTATGTAGAGGTTTTGACTGCTGAGCCATTCTGACATTGATTCCAAGCATGTTGTGATCTGTGAGTAGTCTGGGTGTTTGATGTTTATGGGGGTGAATATCATGATGTCATTTGCTTATATTCTGTAATCAATGTTGAATTGTTTTATGATGCTACAAATCGGCTGTATGTAGATTTTGAATAGTAGCGCCAAGAGAGCTGAGCCTTGTGGTACTGTGGTGAAGACTCCCCTCCAGAGGAAATGGAGATAGGGGAAAATCCTGATAGAAGGGATGATACACACAGGATTTCCAAAACTGACTTGGAAAAAACACAGTTATCGGCTGAGCTGAAGACAAGCCCCAGCCCAGGGGAGGAGTTAGGCTTCAGCACTGATTGGGCACGCCCAGGGGAGCGACAGGGAGTGCCGGGAAATGAAGCCCTTTTTAAATCCACAGACAGGATTGACAGTGGAGGCAGCAAGGCTGGCAAGGGAAGCAGCAAGGCTGGCAAGGCAGGCAGCAAGGCTGACAAGGAGAGCAGCAAGAAACGAAGCAGACGAGAAGCAGCTTCCAGTGCACGTTGGTCTTCAGAAGGAACTTGGAATCAAAGGGGAAAAACGCTAGAACCCTGGGAGAAGGCAGAACCCTGGAACAGTAAGCCTTGGAGCCCAATATACTCTCAAGGAGATCCTTACTACACGGTAGAGCCTAAATGTGGGAAGGCTAGCAAACCCAGCTCTTGGAGAAAAGGTATTTTGTCTGGTGGCGAGCAGTGCTATAAAAGCCAGGAACCAAAACAGGAAAGAAGTTTTTCTGAGAGAAATTCCCCTAGCAGAAGAACTAGCCATAAGGCTCCTGAGTTTCTAGAGAGGAGAGAGTCCTGGAAGAAAGGTGCCTGTTCTTATGCCAACGTCTCTGATAAAGGTAAAGCTGAATTTCCTAATTTTAATGCCTTGCTGGAGAAACCCTTTTATTGTGCTGACCTCCCTAAGCCAAACTCTGCAACAGGAGCAGATAGTGAGTGGGGGAAGGGTGTGACCCTTACCGGAGACTATCAAGCAGCTAAAGAGCAGCTACAGGCTCAATTGCTTCTAAAAGAGTTTCAGCAATTTCTGGAGCTAAAGTCAGGGAAACATAAGAAACCTGATGAAGAGAACAATTGCCTTAGCCCAGATGAATGTATGCAGATAGATAATGTTGTGCCTACCTTGAATTATGATCCTTGTGCAATGGATTGCTCTTTATGTTTTAGAGAGTAACAGTGTAAAGAAGCATCTGGAGTTTGTATGAGAAGAATACAAAACGTTTGCTATACCTGTTGCCTAGCCGTGAAAGTTCACAAATTGTTTTCACCTGTTTCTGTAAAGCCACGCTGTGAGGAGAACAGCTGTTACTGTGAGGCTGCAATAATCCCAAGCAACCACACGAGGCAAAGCTGAGTAGAAGCTACCGTGATTGTGTAAATCTGAGTTAAAGCTATTTGATTTCAGTTGTTTTCCTGACCTCCTGATTTCACATTTATGTTGAAAGTTGCACCTTTATGTTATGCACCTTTGAATTGTAATGCGTTGAAAATATCCCCACAACAAATAAATTTCTTGCAAGCCTTATCACTCGAGTCACAACTACAACTTTCATCCCTAAAGAAAAAAAACAAGTGTACTACGAATCCCAGCATTCAGAGGGATCAGTACCACCTTTATTCATAAGGGACATTATATAAGGCCACTCCTGCCTGTAAGCTCTAGGGCCCAGGCAGGAGCATCGCAGTACTCCTTGGTGCTGGGCAAAGGGTTCGGATTGTCGGGTTTTGTTTCTTACTTGTTGTGTATGGTGGGAGAGGTAGGAGAAAAACCAATCTAGGACTGTGTCGCATATTCCTACGTCCCGGAGTCTTTGTAGCAGAGTATTGTGATTTACAGAGTCAAATGTAGCAGCGATGCCTATGAAACATAGTACAAAGCCTTGGTGTATATTGTCCATGCCCATTACCAGGATGTCCAGGAGGGATGTAATAAGTGTTTCTACTCCATGGTTTTGTTTGAAGTCGTATTGGTGGGGGTCTAGTGTGGTATAGGCATCTATATGGTCCTGTAGTTGGTGCTGTACACATTTTTCAATTATTTTAGTCATGAAGGTGAGCCTGTATATTGGTCGGTAGGCGCTTGGTTCATTCCTGTCTAGGTTGTTGTTCTTCAGGATCAGTCTGATGGATGCTTTCTTGAGTTGCTGGGGGAGGTATCCTTGAGTTAGTGAAGATTCAACAATCTTTTGTAGATGTGGTGTTAGATATTCTTTTGTCTGTTTGATCCATGTAACTGGGCAGGGGTCAGCAGGTGAGGTTGTTGTGTTTATGGTGGTTATGATAGAGTTGATTTGTTGTCTTGATGGGATGTGGAATGTGGTCCATGTTTCCTCCATTGTATGTTGTATGTTCAATTTGGTTGGTTTCCTGAGTGGTGTCTATGTGTGTTTGAGTTGCATATAGTCGGCTAGGTCTTGCGGGGCAATGGCATCTAGGTCATCTGGTTTGGTCAATTCTTTTGTGAGATTGTTTACTATAGTGAAGAGCTCCCTCGGTTTGTTGATTGATTTCATTATCAGGTTTGTGTGGTATTCCTTCTTGTGACTGTTTATCATATTATGGTATGCAGCTTGAAGTTCCTTGTATTCTGTCAAGATGTTGTGGTTTTTTGTTCTTCTCCATTGCCTCTCCATTTTCCTTAGGTGTTTCTTGTGTCTGTTGATTTCGCTTGAGTACCAGGGGGCATAGTGTTTTCTTCTGTTGTCGTGGTTTGGTTTCTGTGGTGCGATTGCTGCGTTATGCAAAGTTTCGTTCCATTTGTCAATGGTGGTATCAAGATCTGATATGCTCTGGTCCAGTTCTGGCAGAATTTCATCCAAGAACTTGTCTTTGTGGAAGGTTCAAAATCTCCTTTTCTCCTTGAGATTTGCTCCAGGGGTTCGACTCTTCATGGACTGGTTTATGGAGAAGTTGATCATATGGTGGTCTGACCAGGGGATTGGGGTGATAGTTACGTGTGTTATCATGTTGCTGGAGTATTCTTGGTTTGGTGTAAATACCAGGTCGAGGGTGCCACCCATCTTGTGGGTTGCAGTCTTTATTATTTGGATGTATTGCAGATCTTCCATGGTTTCCCTGAAGGTCTCTTGGTTCTGGGTGGAAAGTGACGGGATGTTGGGATCCCCTAGGACTATGAGTGGCTTGTTTGCCATGGAGAAGATTTGTTCCAGTATGGTGGAGAGTTCTTCTTCACGTGAGCTTGGGGCTCTGTATAGGATGCATAATGCCAGATGTTTATTTTTGACTGCTATTATGTTACTTCCTGTGGTTCGCACATTGGATGTGGTCTGGAGTTGCAGGTGTGCTTTTGCAATGACTAGTACGCCACCATCTCTGCGTGTTGGTCTTGTGGAGCTGTGTATTGTATATTGTTGTGAGGCCATCTGATTTATGAGTACATGGTCTGTATCAGAGAGCCATGTTTCAGTTATGCACATGATGTCTATGTCCTGGTTTTGTATGTAGTCCATGATGGTGTGGAACTTGCTCCATATGGAAGGGGCATTGACCAGTGTGCAGGAGAGTGTGGTGCCTTGTGGTAATATGATAGTGGATATTTCTTCATTACTGGTAGAGCTTACTTGTATTATTCTTTGAGGTCTGTTGTGATGCTTCGCATATGTAGTAGCCTGTGTTCTGTAGGTTGCATATCTTCCTGTTTGTATAATCGGTATTTGGTGAGGGTGTGATGGTAGTTTGGTTTCTCCTTCATGTGTGTGACTATTTTTGAGGAGTAAGAGGAGAAGGAGTAGTGTGATTGATATCCTGCTTTCCATTCTTCTTGTGTGAGACTAGGGTAGGTAGTGTAGCCAGTAATAATTTGATTCTTTTGCTTTTGAAGGGTTGAGGGGGTGGGGTTGCTTTGTTCAGCTAGGTGCTTTAACAAAAACCTTCTTTGATGAACAACAGGAAAATCTCTTCACAGGTCATAAAAAAAAGCTCCAGACATTAAACATATTATTTTTAATGAATAATAAATTAGTTTAACTTATCTTGAATGAAAATTCATTTTAAGCCTCTTAGCACCCTCTGGTGGTCAACGTTTCACATTGCCTGTTCCCTCAGGGGTGTTTAGTTATCTAAAATCAAACAAAATTCCACATTATATCTATTTACAATTATTACGCTGGATTTAGTTCCCAATATGGTTCATATACTTGATAAACCTTTTCTTTTTATATAAAATGAACTATTCACGAAAACATAGGAAACTACCATTCTAAAATTGAATTCACTGCAATTATACTTAAAACAAAATGTTTTTTCTAGTGCTCAAGAGGCATGTTTACTAAAGGACTAAAGGTCAAAGTGCTTTAATGAAAATCAAACTACATTAAGTGCTGCCATGGCCCATAGACAGTAATGGGCCATGGCAATACTTAACGCACGTTAACTTTCAATAACATGTGTTAACCTTTAGTAAACATGCCCCCGAGTCTACAGTATAAGAACCCACCCTATTCATTATCTAATGTGCTTCTCACTAATGTACTACACCACACAGACTCAATGATCATATCTTATAAACACCTGGCAAACTGACTTACTTAATGTATTTTGCTCATAGAGATAACCCTTTCCAGAAGACCATTAACAAAAGCACACTGCCCACACAGCTAGTTTTAAAAGTGAGAGACTCATCCTGCTGGAATACCGTAGTCGGCGTCTTTTAAAACCGCAGCGCCATGTTGAACAGCTGGAGAAGGACGCTGCCAGGCAGTAGAGAGATTTTCATTAAATCAATAACACATAGGACATACTTTGAGGTCTTTTTTTCTCCAGTAGTATATTTGTTCATATTAATTGGATTGGTTCTTTAGTTGATAATTGCACTGGCTTATGTGCAAAACTAACTTATTTGGAGAAAATCCCTCCCCCCTTCCCCCCCCCCCCCCAAGAGGCAGTGACAGAGAATGTTAAATATGAACCTTGGGAGCAGCTGAATGTCAGAATTATACTTGGACTTTGCTAAATGGAATGGCGGATTGTAAGTTCCAATACTCCATTTCCCTGATGAAGAACTAAATTGAAACGTTATTGGATTATGGTTGAGTTATGATAATCGTGGCTTTGAAAAGCTGATAGTGAAACCATTGTTTGTACTGGACTTTCATATTTTGAAGAAAATGTGGTACAAAATTATCCTTATTTCAACCAAATGGACTAATTTAGGGCTGAAATGTAAACAGTTAATCAGCCCAACAAAAAGTAGTATCAAAAACAATTTGTGTTAGATATATGAGGGCCTGATTTTTAATATTTCTTATAGAGAATGGACAAGTTCGAAGAGACAAGGAGTAAATGCCTGCTAGGTCTACTGTTCCTTCCACTGCTGCTTATGTCCTGTCTTGTCATCCCCTACTGCCTTTGCTGCTAGTGACCACAGTGACGGAGGGGGAGAACTGGTGAAAGAATAATAAGGAAGTAAAGAAGAGTGAAAGAGGATAAAGGGACAAGAAACTGAGTGAAGGGATGGGGCAGAGTGAGGGAAGTGGGGCAGAGTGAATTGAAGATGCTACAGGGTCTGAGTGAAGGTACTGGAGAGACAATAAGGTGTGGACATGATTGATTTTTTTTTTTTTTGTGCCATCAAGTCAGTGTTGGCTCATAGCGACCCAGCTACCTCTGGTTTTTCTTGGCAATGTATCACTGGAAGTAGATTGCCAGCCTTTTCTTCCAAGGCAATGGAGGGTAAAGTGATCTTGGGGCAATGTCTCCACGTA
This sequence comes from Ichthyophis bannanicus, assembly GCA_033557465.1. Lineage (NCBI taxonomy): Eukaryota > Metazoa > Chordata > Amphibia > Gymnophiona > Ichthyophiidae > Ichthyophis > Ichthyophis bannanicus. The sequence continues at coordinate 57,454,400 of CM066037.1, read as the reverse complement.
GGTTCTTTTTCCACATAGCATGGCAGTCATGAACCTCACTGCTGAGCCAGGGTGTGTGGAGTATGATCTCACTCTCACAGTTACTGCTAATGCTTGCCGTAGTCCTTGCATCATGCCAAAAGAGAGCTTCCTTCTGGAGTTCATAAGATGTAACCTGTATAGGTAGAGGTTAAGCTGTGCATACACCATGTACTCTGATGTCATCCAAAGGTGACCCCTGACCTCTTAAATGCCACACTAGTAGCAACACACCATCATAGATGTTTTGCCGAAGGGGCATGCAAAAGAGCCTATGGATTAATTAGGGCTGTCAGCTGGCTACAGAATGTCAAGACAGGCAGATCCAGTCTTAGTTTACCCCACTGCCTGCCTCAACTTCTAGTGTTGCTTTTCTTAGAGAAGTAAAAAGGTGCAACAGAATTGCAAGTTCATGCAGGCTGTGGGGTAAAAACAGGACTGAATCAGCCTGTCCTGAAATCCTGGAACCAGTTGACAGCTCTAGAACTGATGTAAACACAATTCATTATGTTCCATTCTAATGCTTTCCCCCCTCCCCTCCTCCAGGGCAGAAAAGTGCTAATGGGTTTGTTAAATGTAGCCAAGCAGCTATCATTCCACCCATTTCCAGGACGGAGACTTTGTTGGCCAGTCCTGGTTTTGAAATTACATCCCAAAAGCAGTGTGGTAATTGTAGTCTGTGATTCTACCCATTTAAATCAGTGCTGCATGTCCCATAATACATCATAAAAGGAGTTGTCAGAAACCCAGGCCTGGCCTAAAATCTCCCTCCAGGAATTGGATAACTTGAAAGCTCTGTGACTGCACTGAAGTTTGAGGTAAGGAGGTACTGAATATAATTTTGATATGATAATGATGACCTCAGTTTCAATAGGGTCAAAGTAGAGAAGTGCTGCAAATCTATCCCTTTGTCTGATTAATGGATCCCTAAATGTTCAGTAATTCAGTGGGATACAGCTGAATAAATCCTGTTTGCTTTGTGGTTCCAGCGGTGCAGTCAAAGCTTTCCAAATATAAACCCTACAATGATGACATTTTTCTGTATATATGAAGTCAGTGTTTCTTAACCTTCTCCTGTTGGCATTAAGGTTGCCAACTGGCTCCAGATGCGCCCGACAGGCTTGATCCAGTCCTTTGTTTACCCCATTGCATGCAGGGACTTGTAGTCTTGCTTTTCTGATTGAGTGCAATGGAGAAATCAGAACTACATGTCCCTGCATGCAATGGAATAAACCCAGGACTGGATCAAGCCTGTCGGGCGCATCTGGAGCCAGTTGGCAACCCTAGTTGGCATACATAGCCAGTCAAGTTTCACCACACTGAATATACATGAGACAAATCTGTGTGTAATAAAGACAGATTTAATGTAAATCTCTCTCATGCATATCCATTGTGGTAATCCTGAAAACTCAACTGGCTAGGTGTACCTCCAGGACAGAACTGTGAAGCACTGTATTAAGGTAACATTTAACTTTGCACTGAGTTGTATTACACTAGTGACTTTCAGTCTGGTCCTTGGAGATTTCATGGCCAGTCTGGTCTTCCAGATACTTAAAATGAATATTCATGAGATAGAGCTAGGGTTGCCAACTGGCTCCAGATGCGCCCGACAGGCTTGCTCCAGTCCTGGGTTTACCCCATTGCATGCAGTTACTTGTAGTTTTTCTTTTCGTATAGAGTGCAATGGAGAAATCAGAACTACATATCCCTGCATGCAATGAGATAAACCCAGGACTGGATTGAACTTGTCGGGCGCATCTGGAGCCAGTTGGCAACTCTAGATACAGCAGCATACAATAGAAGCAGTACATGCAAATCAGTGTCATGAATATTCCTTGTGGGTTTCTAGAAAACTCAACTAGAGGGATTCCTGAGCACCAGACTGAGGATGACTACATTGAACTGTGATGATAATACTAAAACTACTGCTCTGATCCACCCAGAAACGGCCATTGAGGAACTTCATGTATCTGGGGCAGATTTCAGTATTAGGATACAAGTGCTTGCAAATGTTTACTTTCCTAATACAACTTAGTTCTTTTTCAACTGAAGTTGATACTTTCTTTTTTCTGAACCTCACATACAAATAAGTCAGTCTCATGACATGAAAGCTGAAGGATTAGGTGAAATCTGTTAGTAATACTTGAAGGAGTCATTGGGTGGCGCCCTTGCTCTTCTTTTCTATATCAGCAAATAAGTCCATCAACATAGAAACATAGAAACATGATGACAGAAAAAGACCACATGGCCTATCTAGTCTGTCCTTCCATAACAACAACTACAACAGTCCACTTTTTACCTTTAGAGATCCTCTGTGTTGGTCCCATGCTTTTTTGAATTCAGTTACTGTCCTCATCTCTACCACCTCCACTGGGAGACTATTCCATGGATCCACTACTCTTTCTGTAAAGAAATATTTCCGCATATCACTCCTGAATCTATCTCCCTTCACCCTCATCCCATGTCCCCTCGTAGCAGAACTTGCTTTCAATTGAAAGAGGCTCTCTCCCTGAACATTTATGCCACGGAGGTATTTAAACATCTCAATCATATCACCTCTATCCCGCAGTAATGCTTTCCTTCTTTGCAGCTCGGTCTTGCCCTCCCCTGACCTGATGCCCCCCACCCCCACCCCAACCACTAGTGGCCTAGTGGTTGGGGCAAGGTACCTCAGGCCAGAAGGTCAGGGGTTCAAATCCCACTAAAGGACAGCAACCTTGAGGCCGGAGGACTGGGGTTTCTAGTCCCACAGGTGCTCCTTGTGGTCTTGGGCAAGCCACTTAACCCTCCATTGCCCATGTTCCCTGTAAGTATTAGCATATGTGCCTCATATCCCCTCATGTTAAGTGCATCCCCCAATTGTGTTGTGACCACTTTGATTGAAGGATAAATTGGTATACAAAACTGTCTAAATAAAACTTTCTCTTTGATCCCTCTTTTGGAATCTGCATTTGATTGTGGCAGAAGTGCTACAGTGACTCTCCTCCATTCGTCTTCTTTCCTCTTCCAAATTCACCACCTGCTCCTCTGATCCTATTCCTACTCATCTCCTAAACTCCATCTCCTCTACTATCATCCCTTCCATCTCTCATATTCTCAACATATCACTTTCCACTGCAACTGTTCCTGCAGCCATCAAGCATGCTGTGGTTACACCTCTCCTCAAGAAACCCGCATTCAGTCCTACCTAGCCTTCTAATTATCGACCCATCTCCCTTCCTTCCCTTCATTTCTAAACTACCTGAATGTGCGCTTCATCACCATTGCCTTGACTTTCTCTCTTCTCAAGCCTTCCTGGATCCTTTACAATCTGGCTTTCATCCTTTACATTCTACTGAAACGGCTCTTGACAAAGTCTCTAGCAACCCGTTCCTGCCAAAATCCAAGGGCCTTTACTCGATCCTCATCCTTCTTGACCTTTCTGCTGTTTTTGACACTGTTGACAACCACCATCTCCTCGGTATCTTGTTCTCGCTTGGTTTTAAGGGCTCTGTGCTATCCTGATTCTCGTCTTATCTCTCCAACCACACTTTCAGTATTTGTTCTGGTGGATCCTCTTCTACTGCTATCCCGCTCTCAGATGGTGTACCCTAAGGGTCTGTCTTGAATCCACTTCTTTTCTCTCTATTTACCCAGTCCCTTGGTGCATTCATCTTCTCCCATGGTTTTCAGTACCATCTTTACGCTGATGACTCTCACATCTATCTCTCTATACCTGAAATCTCTCCAGTAATCCAGACTCAGATCTCTGCCTGCCTATCTGACATTGCTGGTTGGATGTCTTACCACCATTTAAAATTGAACATGGCCAAAACAGAACTTCTTATTTTTCCCCCTAAACCCACCTCTCCCCTTCCTCCTTTCTCAGTCTCTGTAAGTAACACTCTACTCCTCCCTGTTTCCTTGGCTTGCAACCTTGGGGTCGTCTTTGACTCCTCCCTCTCCTTCTCCATACATATCCAACTGATAGCTAAAATCTGTAATTTCTTTCTCTATAACATCAGCAAAATTTGCCCCTTCATTTTGGAGCACACTCTAAGATGCTTATCTACTCTTTAGTCACCTCCCATCTAGACTATTGCAACCACCTCCTTGCTGGTCTCCCTCTGATTCATCTCTCTCCTTCAATCTGTTCAAAACTTGGCTGCACAACTAATCTTTCGCCAGCCTTGATACGCTCATATAACCCCTCTTCTCAAGTCACTTTATTGGCTCCCTATCCGCTTCCATATCCAATACAAACTTCTCCTATTGACCTTTAAGTGCACTCATTCTGCTGCTCCTCACTACCTTTCCTCTCTTGTCTCTCCCTACACCCCTCCTCCGGAACTCCGCTCTTCCGGCAGATCGCTTCTATCTGTGCCCTTCTCTTCTACTTCTAACTCCAGACTTCGATCTGTCACCTTGCTGCTCCTTATGCCTGGAACAAACTACCTGAGTCTGTACATCAGGCTTCATCTCTGGCCTTTTCAAATCCAGGCTGAAATCTCACCTTTTCGAGGCCACTTAGTCTCTTATGTGCTTTCCCCTAGATGTAGTCTTGTCCTCAGCTGTTGTGTTGTCTGTCTTGACTAGATTGCAAGGGACGAGCAGGGACAGTCTTTTGCATGTGTCTGTACAGCGCTGAATATACCTTGTAGCATTATACAAATAATCAGTAGTGGTAGTAATAGTAGTCGCCTCCATCCCTTATGAGTATACTTTCCTATGGGGTAGTTTCTTCAAATGGGTAATTTATCGAGATGTGCTTCAAATTCCTCTTAATTAAGCCTGTGGCACTCAACACGATGGGAAATAACTCAATATCTTTCTGCCACATTCTCTTGGTCTCCAATGGTACTTGAAGATTTTCTCACTCTCAACGCGATTCAGAGGAGTCGCTTAGAACTGACACCTCTATAATCAGTGCAATTCTGATATTTGTCTCCTTTATCACTATATCCATCTTACTTTTCTATCATTGATTGGTGTTCTTTCCAAAGTGGTCCTGTTTCTATTTTATTTCTGTTTTAATTGTATTTATTTTATCTTGATTTTTAACTTGTTATTGTAAATCGCTCTGGTAACTAATAAGAGTGGTATATCAAATTTCAATAAAGCATAAATTAAGGGCCATAGCTTAATGTCACACAAAGCGTAGTTCCTCACCTGTAAAAGGTGGTCTCCGGGAACAGCGGGAATTTAGTCTTCACATATGGGTGGTGTCAATACCAATGGAGTCCTCATGGGAGCGCTCCCCAGCATTCAATAGGAAAGCTTTTGGAAGCACTCCACTATGCCTGCACAACTGCCTTTCCACCTTCCCAACTCCCTCTCTTCAGTTGAGTTTGTAACTGAGAAAGAGAGTAAATTAAACCCGATAACTTCATGGGGAGATGGGCGGGTTGTGAAAACTAAATTCCTGCTGTTTCTGGAGATTGCCTGTTACAGGTGAGTAACTACGTTATCTCCAGGAACAAGTAGGAATGTAGTCTTCATATATGGGACTCCCTAGCTCCCAGATACCAGATAAAGTGATCTCAGAACCGATAGAGGAGTAGGCATGATGAGGTCGTGGATCCCACATGGATTTCTGGTATCTTCAAAGTCCGGGACGAAGAATAGGAGTTGCATCTAAGTCTGAAAGAGGTGCTGGAGTACAGCCTGACCAAACATGGCATCCCGATGGGAGTCATTGTCCAAACAATAATGGGTAGCAAAGGTATGGACAGAAGACCAAGTTGCTGCTTTGCAAATTTTGTCGATGGCTACTGAGCATAGATTTTCCATCGAGGTGGCCATGGCGCAAACGTTGTGAGCAGTGACATGCCCTTCCAGGGAGACTCCTGGTTTGTCATAAGCAAATGAAATGCAGTCCGCTATCCATCTGGAGAGCGTATGCTTAGAAACAGGTAATTCCAGGTGACTGGGCTCAAATGAGATAAACAATTGTGAGGCTTTATGATGATCTTGAGTCCTTTGGAGATAGAAAATCAAGGCACGTTTGCAGTCAAGAGTGTGCAGAGTTGCTTCCACTCTAGAGGCATGTGGTTTAGGAAAGAAAACTGGCAGGTAGATTGATTTATTTAAATGGAAAGGAGACACCATCTTTTGGCATAAAATGTGGATGAATCTGAAGGACTTCTTTGTCATGATGGAAGTGAGTATAGGGAGGATCCGCCACCAAAGCAAGCGTCTAGCTGAAGTGAGGGCAATTAGGAAGAATACCTTCCAAGAAAGGAACTTAAGTGACGTCATGGCTAATGGTTCAAAGGGTGACTTGAGAAGCTGTGCTACAACTACACTGAGATCCGAATCCCTGAGGGTAGATTAATGGGCAGTTTGGACAGCAGATTTGTTACTAGCGTTGCGTGGAGATAGGCTGTCCATCCAGTAGATGGTGAGAGGCTGCAATGGCACTGAGGTGGACTCTCACCAAGTTGGTCTTCAGACCTGTCGAAGACAGGTGGAGGAGATACTGGAGGAGTGACTCCACTGAAGCAAAAAAGGGATCGAGATCTTTTTAGGAATATCAGACAGAGAATCTATGCCACTTAAAAGCATATGAGCATCTGGTGGATGACTTCCTAGAAGCCAAAAGGATCTCCTTAACTTTTTGGTAAGGTCAAAGCCCTGTAAAGCAATGCTCTCAGCAGCCAAGCTGTGAGGTGGAGAGAGACTGGATTGGGATGGAGCAGCGAGCCATCGTCCTGGGAGAGGAGATCTGGCGCATGTCCATATTGCAGAGGCTGAATCTGAGTCAGACATAGTAGCAGTAAAAACCACAGTTGCCACAGCCAGTGAGTAGTAAGAGTATCATGGAGCCCTAGTCAGATTGAAGCTTGAAAAGTGTCTTGGGAATGAGGGGTATGGGAGGGAAAGCATAAAGCAGACCCTGATCCCAGTATAGATGGGCGGCATCCACCAGCTGGTTGGTGGATGTTGGAGTTCTTGTGCAGAAGTGAGGAAGCTTGGTATTTTGGGGAGTCACAAAGAGAGCTATGTCTGGAGTTCCCCAGGTCTGGAAGATGAGGACATTGTGTCTGGATGGAGAGACTATTCATGGGGAAGAAGAATGCGACTAAGTCTGTCTGCCAAGACATTGAACTCCCCCGGGAGGTACACCGCTTGAAGGTGTATTTGATGAGCAATGACAAAGGACCAGAGCCAAGGCCTCCTAGCAGAGGCCCCAAGAGCTGGTTACTCCCTGCTTGTTCACATAAAACATGCCACCTGATTGTCTGTCCTGACTAGGACTTGTTGTGGCCTGAGGTGGTGTTGAAACACCCGAAGGGCATTAGAGATAGCGTGAAGTTCCAGGAGTTGATCTGGAGAGTTGTCCAGAACTCTTGTGTGGTAAGGTTGCCAAGATGGGCTCCCCAACCCAGTTTGGCGGCATCTGTCATCAGGGTGCACTGAAGTGGAGGCATCTGAAAAGGTGACCCTATGAGCAGATTTTCTGGAGTACACCACCGCTGAAGGAATGTGGTGAGATGGGCCATGACCTAGATCCTGTCTTGGAGATGACCCGAGGCCTGTTTCCATTGGGAGGCAAGAGTCCACTCGGCTATCCGCATAAGTAGCCAGGCTATTCACATAAGTAGTACTGTAGAGGCCATGTGCCCCATGAGTTGTAGCATCTCTCGGGCACTGAGATGTAGGAGCATCTGAGATGCTAACTCGACTAGCTGGGCACAACAGAGTTGAGGCAGAAAAGCCCTGGACTGTTGGGTGTCTAATAGGGCTCCAATAAACTCTAGTATTTGACTTGGAGCAAGCTGGGATTTTGGGACGTTTATCACAAAACCTAAGTGCTGTAGTACTGTGATGGTACAATGCAAGGAAAGCAGTACCTCTTGGGAGGTGTCTGCTTTTATTAGCCAGCCGTCTAAGTAAGGGAAGATGAATATCCCCAGAGATCTTAAATATGCGGCCATGACTGCCATGCACTTTGTGAAGATCCTTGGGATAGAGGCAAATCCGAAGAGAAGAACTCTATACTGATAAGGTCTTCCCTGAAAGGTGAAGTGTAGATATTTCCTGTGTCCTGGGTGGATGAGGATATGGGTGTATGCTTATTTTAGATCTAGAGAACAGAACCAGTCCTGACTCTGGAGGTAGGGAAGAAGAGTCCCGAGAAAGATCATCTTGAACTTTTTATGGACTAGAAACTTGTTGAGATTTCTGAGATCCAGAATGGACCTGTACCCTCCGGTTTTCTTTGGAATGAGAAAGTAGGAAGAGTAAAAGCCCATTCCCTGTTGGGATATTGGGACATTTTCTATGGCACCCTGAGACAGAAGAGAGAACACCTCGTCCTGTAGGAGAACAGTGAGTGGGGGTTGAATTTGATATTCCCCTGTGAAAGTGGAGGGGGACAGAGTTTTCAGATGAAGTCTGTACCCTTCCTGGACTATTGTGAGCGTCCACTGCTCTGAGGTGATGAGGTGCCATCTGTGGGCTAATGACACAGTCTGCCTGTGATGTGGAGGGGTTGGGGCCCTCCAGAGGCAGGGTGGCAATGTTCTCTAGGAAAGAGTCAAAAACCAGGAGCAGACTGTGTCTGCAGAGCTGGTTGAGGTTTAGCCGTTGTAGCTTCTTCTGTTGCTTAGGAGACTGCTGTCTTTTTTATGGGGCTTGGCTCTAGTATTGAGATGCAGAAGGATAAGAAGAATAGAATTCTTATTGTAGAAAGACTTCTTTGCAGGAGTCTTTTTTCCTAGCAGGGTCAGCTGTTACTCTAGACAGTCTCTTTAGAGTAGTGTTTTCTGACTCTCTGAGATGACAGTCTTTGCCAAAAAGATTCTCTCCTGTACAAGGTATGTTTCCCAGTTTATCTTGAACCCACTGTTCAAGATTGGAGGTTTGAAGCCATGCGATTCTGCGTGCATCGATGCATATTGCTGAGGACCTGCTTGTGCATTCAAAAGCATCGAAGGTAGCTCTATTGACAAACTTTGAAACATTTTGGCTATGCTTAATTAGGGCAAGATAGTCTGCCCTCTTGTCATCAGGGAGAAGAGGGGCAAAGGCCTTGAGATCCCTTGAGACTTCTTTGAGGAACATTTCCATGTAAAGGATATAGGAGTTGATCCTAGCTGACAGCATGGATGCTTGAAAGCATCGACGTCCAAAGGCGTTGAGAGTTCTCGATTTCCTTCCTGGAAGATCGAAGGAGTGAGTCTTGGAGCTTTTGATTTGACACATTACTGATTCCATCACCATGGAGCGGTGAAAAGCTGTGGCTTTTGAAAGCCAGGACACTCTGGTACCCAATACATGGTATCGAGATGTCGGCTATGAGGTGAGACTGTGAGAGGTGTCTCTCACATGCGAAGCATAAGGTCATGGAGGATGCGGTGCACCGGTAAGGTGGCTGCCTCCTTAGGTGATGTTGGGTATTGGAGGATTTCTAAGTCCTCTGCCCTTGGCTCCTTCTCCGATATCACCATGATGGAGAGACCTTTAACCACGTCTCAAATGAATTCCTAGAAGGACATGTCTTCCAGAGGTGACATCCATCGGTGTTGGGGTGGGGAAGGGTCCGAAGGAAGGTCCTGGAGCTCCCAAGAATAGAGTTACTCTAGATACAAAGCAGAGGAATTAGAATCAGAGGATTCAAAGTATCGACAGGCACGGCGGTCACCCAAAGCTAAGTGTCGGTACCGATGGTCCAAGGTATCAGCCTTGGTGAGCCATTTGGGCTTTGTACCAGTGTCAGTTAAAATTTCAAGGGAGGACATGGGTGGAAGCGACATCGATGCCATTTGCAGCAGCTGTGATGTCATGCCAAGAACCATGTCAATGTCGGTACTGTGACTGGTATTGATGGGGTGGTGGCTGTAGCCAAGGTCTTTACAAGTACCGAGGCTGCCAGGAGAGCTCAATGGCCAGTATACACTAGTCTATCGAGGCTGCTGATGCTTGGGTATCGGTAACGGGTATTTGCGCTACTATCCCAGAGCATGGCACTAGGTGCTCTCCAGAGGTTGAGGCCTTGAGAGCATCCTAGGGCCCCTAGGTGGCTTTGGAGAACAGGGCCTCCTGCAGGGGCTGTTTAGCAGACCGATTCACCTCTGAGACAACACTAGAGGGGTCTCGATGGTTTGAGTGAGATCTCCCCCTGGAGGAACTATCAGACTTCGATGTGGCCTTGTATTTGGACTTCGAAGATACCTGAGATCCATGAGAGGAAGATGAGGCCCTTGATGATGTGGACACCATCGATACTGAGTCCAAAGCGAAGAGTGCTCCAAATTTAGAAGCCCGATTCTGTATGTCTCTCCATGTCATTTTTTGACAGAGGGAACAGCCTTTTGGCTGGTGGTCTGGGCCGAGGCATTTTAAGCATCAGTCATGTGTGTCAATTGCTGAAATGGTCTGGCACAATTAGAACATTTCTTGAACCACTAGTTGATTTCTCCATTCCTTCAGGATGTGCAGACTATGGTGGTCTTTAAGGCCTAACAAGGGCATCAACGCCAAAGTGGGGTTTTTTTCAAAGAAAGTAAGAAGAAGTAAAAGAAAGAAAGAAAAGGGGAACTAGCGATGTCTTCGACAGTGCCGGTGTTGACGGGAAGGCAGAGGCACTATGCACAAAAAGAGAAGTTTTTTTGTGGTGAAAGGATTTTCTTCCTGCTGGCTCCACGGAAAATGAAGAACTGAAGAGAGGGAGTTGGGAAGGCGGGAAGGCAGTCGCACAGACACAGTGGAGTACTCCCTAAAGCTTTCCTATTGGTCGCTGGGAGCATTCCCACACGGGCTCAATCGGTACCAACATCACCCATATGTGAAGACTACATTCCTGCTTCTTCCTGGAGATTACAGAATATGTAAGACGCATGTCATCACCATCTTTCATGTCAAATGGTTTGCTTCTTTTTTGCCAGACTGTACATGTTCCCTGCTCAACTCACCAGAGCTCACAGGTAAAAGGTGTGGGGGAAATCCCTGTTAAATCTGATATGGCTAGTTAAACAAGGTCTTCCCAGGTTCAAAACCTTTTTCTATATTTTAACATAAACCCCCCTCAAAGCCAACACCGTTTCTCCTAGACACGTGGAGGTCAATTCTGCTCGGGGGATGTCCAGCCCGTCTGGATGTCCAAAATCTGGAAGGGCCAGATTAGACCCCAATTCTTCACCCACAGGGAGCTAGACATTCCTGCAGGAGCAGAATCAGGGCACTTGGAAGGGTTCGACGTGCCCCGATTCTATGGGCCTGGATGTGCAGCGGTCTCTCCAGCTAACCCTCTCCATGCTCCTGCATGGAGCCTCGGTGCTATGATGTCCCATCGCCATGGCATCAGGATGCCAGGCAGGAGCCTGGATGCCACACACAACATATAAAATGCTTTCCGCCCCCCCCAGCCCCCCCCCCCGCCTAACCCCCAGAGAGGCCTGCCAAGGCCGGGATCAGGCAGCGGGGAACCTCCTGCGTTAGCTCACCACTTCGGCGGGGTCCTCCAGCGCTGCCCGCCATCATCAGGGGGGGGCTTATTCCACCTCAGAAGTGGAATAAGTCCCCCATCTATTTCCTCCAAACCGGAAGTACAGGGCCGCAACCAGAATCAACCCTGTAGATCTGGGGTCATGGGTCTTCCCATGCTCCTCCTCCGGCCTTCCCCCTCATGTCCCTGTCCAGAGCTTCCCGCATATTGCCGCTGTATGTGCGGGGAGCTTTGGGGGCAGAATAGGCCCCAAGCAATTAGCTGGGGATGGACATCCAAACTGGACATAACATCCTCACTAACCGCTGTTTGGAATGACCCCCAAAGTGTTCTTTGTAAAATAGTACAGAATGCACCGCTTTCTACTTTTGCACAACCTTCTGAATTACTTTTGTACTGGGTTCTTTGGTGGACCATGGTTTAATTTAATTTAATAACAGTGGTTATATTCACTTTACAATCTACAGACATACAAAACGAAGTACAAAGTTGAAGTATAGACAATTCACATTAAGTATGATTTAAAAATTTATCCCATAACCACGTCTTTAAAACTTTTCAAAATTGCATATAATCCTCAACGTCCCTAATTATAACAGGTAAAATCATTCCACAATTTTGAAATCACACCTGAAAAACACCTTTCCCTGATCCTCTTTTGTCAAAGGACAGAAGCAGAGGGCAATATCAATATCCAATGAGTCAATGAATGGAGTAACTTTGTTGATGAACAACGAAAACAGAAAGGGCCAATCTGATGAATTGCTTTAAAAGCCAGGCACAACAACTTAAACAAAATATGGGCTTCTATTGGCAGCCATGAAGATTTAACAGTAAGGGAGTAACCCTTTCCTTATGCCTACTATGTGTGATCATCTTCCCAGCAATATTTTGAATCCGTTGTAATTTACGTAACAACGCTTTTGGCATTCCTAAGAATATCAAATTACAATAGTCCAGATGACTCAAAACTGTCAGTTGAACCATCATCTGGAAATCTGTGGTCTCAACACTCACCGCAATTGTCTCATTACCTTCAGCTTATGCCAAGCTCTATTTTGAATATATTGTGCATATGGCTCAAGAGTCAAATTAGAATCGATGATGACCCCAAGGTACATAGTTCTGAAGATATTTCAACTTTCTGTCCCAAACGCTGGGCAAATTTGGTATCATCTGGAATCACTACCTTCCCCACCCATAAAACCTCAGTTGTGGGAGCTCCAAGAGCTACAGAAGCTTTCTTTTTCTGTGTGAGTCCTGAGGGGTGAAATGGGGAGGGAAATATATTCTTTAAGATCCTGGTTAGGAAGCAGTCACTCATGTCTACACTTCCGTCTCACCACATGCCTCCACAAACTATCCATAAGCACTGTGGCCCTGGTTAAAAATATTGGGGCCAATATTCAGCGGTGGCGATTAGCACTTTCAAAGTGTCTGGCTGCCGCCACTTTAATTAGACCTGGATATTCAGTGCTGTGTCCAGAGCTGAATATGTTTCACTGGACAGAGCTGCTGCTATCCAGTTAGTGATGATATTCCACTGCTCACAGGATAACTGCCAGGACCACCCACAGGCCACCCTAGTTTTAAGTGGCATCTTTTCTGTGGTCTGTGGGAATATTCTGGATATCAGGATCGCTCTGGTTTAGCCAATTAGGAGCCCCTGCTAACCAACTAAACCCTTTTGAATATGCCCCCCATCATATATTGGTGGCGTAGGTAAATTAAATTCATCTGTTACTTCAAAGTCATTCAAGAAGGAGACAAATATTGAAGAAAAGAAAAAAAAATCTACAATTGCTGAAAGTCTGTACTTGTGGCTTAAATTTCTTCTTTGGTATTCTTTCAGAGGACAGGAGAAAGGCACATGTGGTTCCTTTCCACAAAAGCGGAAGTAAGAATGAGGTTGAAAACTCTAGTCTAACCTCTGTGGTGAGTAAATTATTGGAAACGCTGCTAAAAGAGAAAATAATGAGGTTTCTGGAATCCAATGGATTGCAGGGTCCAAGGCAGCATGGATTTACCAGAGGCAGGTCTTGTCAGACAAATTTGATTGATTTCTTTGACTGGGTAACCAGGGAGTTGGACCAAGGGAGATCCCTAGATGTGGTATGTTTAGATTTCAGTAAAGCCTTTGACACTGTTCCGCACAGGCGGCTTACAAACAAACTGATCACCCTAGGGATGGACCCTAAAGTTACTGCTTGGGTTAGAAATTGGTTGAGTGGGAGGTGACAAAGGGTACAGATAAATAGAGCTCATTCTGCGGAGAAGGAGGTTACCAGTGGTGTGCCCCAGGGATCTGTCTTTGGTCCGATTCTTTTTAACATCTTTGTTAGTGATATAGCGGAAGGGCTGTCAGGTAAGGTTTGCCAAAATCTGCAATAGACACCCAGGAAGGTATAGATAACATAAGGAGGGATCTAGCTAAGCTTGAAGAATGGTCTAGAATTTGGCAGCTGAGATTTAATGTTAAAAAATGCATGCATTTGGGCTGCAAAATTCCAAGGGAGCAGTATAGTGTATGGGGTGAAGTACTTCTGTCCACAAAAGAAGAGGGGACCTGGGCATGATTGTGTCTGACGATCTTAAAGTAGCTAAACAAGTAGAAACGGCAACAACAAAAGCTAGAAGGATGCTTGGCTGCACAGGGAGAGGAATGGCTAGCAGAAGAACAGAGGTGATAGTGCCTCTGTATACGTCTTTGGTGCGACCTCATTTGGAGTATAGTGTGCAATTTTGGAGACCACACCTTCAAAAGGATATAAACAGGTTGGAGTTGGTGCAGAGGGTGGCTACTAAAATGGTTTGTGGTCTTCATTATAAAGCTTATCAGAACAGACATAAAGATCTTAAAATGTGTATTTTAGAGGAAAGGAGGGATAGAAACATTTAAACATTTAACGCTTCAGACCTCTCAACGAAGAGGAAATCAAGAAACATATACTTCCAATACTCAATCAACCCTCTACCAACATCAATGACATGGTCACCACATGGAATGAAACCATCAACCAATACGCCGTACTACCACCAACCCATAAAAACCCAACAACAAAGAATAATATAGTGAAGAAACCATCTGCACCATGGTTCTCCCAAGATCTAAGGAAGTCCCTTACTATCTTGAGGAAGCTCGAAAGAAAATGGCGTAAATCTCATAATTTAACAGTTCAACAAACATACTTATCCCACCTGCGAGCCCATCGTGAAGCAATATGGAACACAAGAAAAACCTACCACGCTGAACTCCTCAACCGCTCCCTAAATAAACCTCGTGAACTCTTCAATCTAGTAAAGTCACTAACTACAGAACCATCACCACCTCAACAGGAACCCATACACCCGCAGAAATATGCCAACTTTATACAATCCAAAGCGATCAGAACAACAACTTCTTCATCTCCAAGTCCCCCCCAGCAACACGTACGAGTTCTCCCACTACTGAAGCTCTCATCACCCTCAGCTAAATACGTGGAAGACATTATAGTCAAAATGAATACCACCACAGCTCCTAACGACCCATGCCCAGCGCACTGGATAAGAACTATGCGATCTGACTTTAGCCCAGTCATAGCAGAAATAATAAAGATGTCCTTCTCAACTGGCATCTTCCCATCGGCTCTAAAACAGACTTCTATAAGACCATTGCTAAAGAACAACCAACTAGACCCAACAAAGGAAGAATCATACCGCCCGATATCTAGTATACCTCTGCTATCCAAAATAATCGAGAAAGTAACCAACAATCAGATACAACAACACATAGACACCTCCTCTCCCCTCGACCCCAGTCAACACGGATTCAGGGAAGCCCACGGTGTAGAGACACTGTTAACCACATTAACCAACACACTCATCAGTGGATTAGATGACATTAAGAAAGGCTTTGCCCTAATATTTCTCGACATATCTGCAGCATTCGACTCGGTGGACCATGAAATACTACTAACCCGTCTATATGACAAAGGAATCCACGGGCTAGCATGGCAATGGTGCAAATCATATCTCGAAGATCGCTTACAACACGTCAGGACTGCTACAGGTACCTCACAATCTTTCCAGTTAAAACAAGGAGTACCTCAGGGATCATCCCTATCCGCGCTGCTATTTAATATTTACATGCAGCCTATATGCGACATCACTCGGTCCTTTGGCATATCCTCGTTGATCTACGCTGACGATGTCCTAATATTCACACCAATCAATGTCAAGCTCCCAGACTACACAACACTAGTAGATTGCTTTAACGCAATAGCAGACTGGCTCCTAACCCAGAATATGCGAATAAACTATAAAAAAACCGAGGTACTGATAATCACTAAAAACAGAGAATTCTCACCCCCTGAGACCCTAAAAGTACGGGATGCAGACCTCCCAATCAAGCCCTCCATAAAATACCTTGGAGTAATACTGGACCATCGCCTGGACTTTAAAGAACATATCAACCGCACGGTGAAAACCATTTATTTCAAGATAAGGACCCTACGCCATCTGAAAAACATGCTTGAACCAGACAGCTTCAGAACCATATTCCAAACCATAATCACACCCCACTTCGACTATGCGAACATAATACTCCATGGTCTTCCTAAAAACACCCTAAATACTTTACAACTTGCAATGAATGCCGCAGCCCGGGTACTATATGGCGCTTCAAAGAGCGAACATATAGCACCCATCCTAATGGAACTTCACTGGCTCCCCATATACTGCAGAATAGCATATAAAGCTCTTCTCATGACATTTAAAGTGATAAACAATTTAGCTCCTTCTTCAATGTCTAAACTCCTCCATCCCACCCCCGACATCAGAGCCAGGAGGTCAGCAGCGACAAACACCCTAGTTACACCACCTGAGACCACAAAATGCAAACGTTCAACTACAGACAGGGCCTTTGCATACTGCGCTCCTAGATGTTGGAACAACCTACCCCCCAACATAAGAGCTATTACTGACCTCAAGCATTTCAGAAAACCCATAAAGCATCACCTCTTCATTCTGCATTTCCAAGGCTCATTATCATCATTCTAAAATGCACAGTAAAATTGTAAATACCTCATACTAAGAAATTCTATCCTTTGTATATAGATTTTTATTTATAAATATGTACAAAGTTTCTCTAAGTATAAAAGTTCTTTACAAATATGTACTAAGTTTTTTTACAAAGTTTTTACAAATATGTACAAAGTTTCCCATGGTTAAATTCCTAGTTGTATTTGCCTGTTATATGTAAACTCATTACAGTCTGTTGCGTGCAATGAGTATTCTGTTTAATGTAAACCGCGCTGACGAAAAAGAGTGCGGTATAAAAGAACTATAAATAAATAAATAAATAAATAAATAAATACCTCTGTGGCATAAATGCACAGAAGGAGAGTCTCTTTCAATTGAAGGCAAGCTCTTCTACGAGGGGACATAGGATGAGAATGAAAGGGGATAGACTCAGGAGTAATATGTGGAATCATTTCTGTACAGAAAGAGTGGTAGATGCATTGGATAGTCTCCTAGTGGAGGTGATGGACACGAGGACAGTATCTGAATTCAAAAAAGCATGGGACAAACACAGAGGATCTCTAAAGGAAAAAAGGGGACTGGAGTAGTTGATATGGAAGGACAGACTAGATAGGCCATGTGGCCTTTTTCTGCCATCATGTTTCTATCTACTATTTTGGTAGCACCATCTGCACCAACTCCATCGTGTTTATATCCTTTTGAAGGTGCGGTCTTCAGAATTGCACAAAGTGCTCCAAATGAGGTCTCACCATATGCAGAGACTCTATCAATGCCTTCTTCCTGCTGGCCATTTCTTTCTATATTTATGTATCTATTGATTTATATACATCTCTACTATACTACAAAATGGTTTACAAAAGAAAATGAAAAAAAAAGCAATCACAGATGCAAGAAACAATTGGAGTTACATAAAACAGACAACCCTTCAGGCACCATACACAGATTAAAACAAGTATGCCTTGCACTATTTATGAAAACTCATGATATTTTGGATTCCCTTTAACCCATCAGGAAGCATAGTGTTGGACCTACGCAGGAAAATGCATAGCATACAGTTACAACTAGATGAATATGTCCTGGAATTACCAATATGCCCTGTTATTCAGAGCACAGGTGTCGGCTAGGGAAATACTGGCATACACCAGCAGCCAATGGACCAGATACCAAAGTGCCATATCCTTCAAAAACCAGAACTACTGAGCAGCCAGTGAAGCCCCTTCAGTTTGACACCTGTAACCAGTCTTGCTGTGGTGTTCGGAACAACCGCAATCTCCTAAGTTAGCCCTTTGCAAACCAGCAACGGTCAGCTCGCTCAAAGAGGCCCAGGTGCCGGATATTCCATGCGTGGTAAAAACATCATTTCACTGCTACTGCAATTGGTCTTTTGATAGGCAAAGCAGTATCCAGAACCAGTGCAAGAACTTTTAATTCTTTAAATGGATTTAAGACAATATCTGATGAAATCACCCGGGAACAGCCTCGGATAACATGGGACTGGCAAAGCAACGATAATTCTGTTTTAGCACGGTTAAGTTTCAGTTTGTTTCCTCTCAACCAGCCCTCAGTGTTCTGTATTCCCAGATTGAGTCTCTGTACTTCTTCCTTCCATTCACCAGAGAAAACATACTAAACCTCTGTATGCCATCTGCATACATGTGGAGGCCAATTCCGATCGGGGCACGTCCAGCTCATCCAGACGTCCAGCATCTGGACAGGCCAGATTTGCGCCTGATTCTGATCCCACAGGGGCTAGACATCCCCATGGGATCCGAATTGGGTGCAACTGGCCTGGACGGGCAGGCCGTGCCCCAAGTCTTGGCCTCTGTGCATCCAGCCCCCTCATCCAGTTTAGGTCACTGCTCTCAATGGAGGACTTATTCCACCTCTGCGGTGGAATATGTCCCCCATCTAACCCAGCAACCCCAGACAGACAGGGCCTTCACCAGAATTTGACCTGTATGTCCGGGTTGGGGATCATGCCTCGGCCTGCCCTTGCTCCTCCTCTAACCTGCTCCGCCCTCATACAGAGCTCCCCACACATCTCAGCAGTATGTGCGGGGAGCTCTGCACTCAGAATCAGGTCTAGGGGAATAGCAAGGGCTGGACATCCATGTTGACTCACTATAGGGGTCAGTATGACCCCCATAGTGAGTCAACCCTAAAGTTTCAATTAACTTTGTTAAAGGTTGAAGATAGACATTGAACAAAACAGGCAACACACTAGACTCTTGGGGAACTCCAGTAATAACTGAATGAACAGGTGAATAAGTACTACCCCAGCACACCTGTTGTGTCCTGCCACATAGAAAGGATCAAAACCATTCATTCATTACTTGACCCCAGCACAGTAAGCCAGGCATTAATAACTATGAACCTAGACTACTGCAACATTATCTATCAAGGAACGCTAAAGCACTCACTATACCCACTGCAGATGGTTTAAAACATGGCCATGCACATAATAAAAGGAGCATTATGACAAGTTCATATTATACCCATACTAAAACAATTACATGGGCTCCCGATAGTATTCCAAAGAAAGTATAAAACAATACCCACATATTCCACCCCAAGCAATACCTGTCCATAACCTGCTTGTACATAGTTACTATTACATTAAGTTTTTGTATTGTTTAAAATTATTATGTAAAAAGCTCTCAAACTAGTTTATGTAACATGTTAGTTATTTGTAAACCGCCCCTGATCTCTGGAAGGGGTGCTATACAAAAATGTACCAAATAAATAAATAAAAAATATTCAACACCTTTAAGATTCTTCACAAACTATGAGCAGACTACCTACAAACTCTAATACAAAAGGTCCTGGATAACATAACAAGAATGACAAAACTCCCAGAATTTACTCATCATTACTATCCTAAAGGTGAGCAGTAGACAAGCTACATGCAACTGCGCCTTTTCACTCTACGCACCATCCATATGGAACTCACTCCCAGAATGGATAAGATCTATAAAGCTAAGTTCTGAATTTTGCAGAAGGCTGAAAACTTACCTCTTCCTAGAATACTTTGGTGATGACCCTTAACACAGCTTGTTAAAGAAAACAATGCAGGCATTCATACTCCCTGTAAGCGCCCTATTCTCAACCCTACATTATGTAAACAAATCAATAGACACACAACAGCTTTGATTTATAAGTTCACCATATCCCACTTTGATTCACAGTTTACTACTTATGCCCTATAACATAATTGAATGTAATCCAATTAGCATGTTTGTTGTAAAATCCCATAAAGTTAAGATAATTGTAAACCGCTCTGTTTTTTCCAAAAGGGCGGTATATCAAATAAAAATAAACATAAACATAAACATACAGAAAAATTGTTAAATAAATTCTAATGCCAACCCCACCACCCCTATCTCCACCAACCAGGAGGACAAAATAGAATGGTCTACACTACCAAAGGCAGCTTAGAGGTCAAGAGAAATAATCAAATCCTGGTTTCAGTGCTCCCAGCACAAAAACCCACCTGCCCTCTAGCCAACACTCCATTAAAAGAGAGAAATCCAATAAATTGCCAAGTAACAACGTGTTCAACTAGCTTACCAACAAGATGACTTATGGGTCTGTAATTAGAGGCCACAAAGTTATTTATTGTCCTATCTTTTCAATATTGGACAAACTACAACCTTTATTAATGTACTCAGCATGGATCCCTATGCAGTGGGGATTTAATAATATTCAGCATCACGGACAAATTCTTTCTTCGTTTCTTTAATCAAGCCCATGGACAACACATCCAGAGGGGAACCATAGACCTTTGTTTTAGATAATAAGCCATCATCCATAGTCAGAGGAGAAAACCTATCAAGTTTTATAACATCCACCTTGGGACTCCCATCTTCTATAGTCTTAACCAGCTTTTCCTCAACATCAGATGGACCAAAAGATGCATATATTCTGCTGATCTTGGTTTCAAAACACTCAGCTAACTCTATGGCCCTAGCCATTTTATTCCCGCTATCAACCCCAACTGCACTACTTTTATTCTCTCGCACTTGCAAATCATTCACCATATTAAAGAGTTCCTGAGGCTTATTCAAGGATGTTTTCAATTTTTCAGAGAAAAACTTATGCTTCACTTCCATATCCTTACTGTTAACAGTTAGCTGTTTTTTCATAAGCTTTCCGTACAACCTCTCATCGGCAACGCCTCTGCTTCCTTTCTAATCACCCATGCACTCTCCATAATTAAGACAGGTTATTTGGGCTGTAGTTATCTCAAATCTGGATGATTGCAACTTGGGACTCACAAAAGGACAGATGGCCAGGCTGTAATTAGTTCAAAATACTGCAGCAAAGATCATAAAAAAGGCCACAAATTTGGACAGGGCAATTCTGCAGTTAATTGAATTACATTGACCGCCTGTTCACTTATGAGCTTTGTTTAAGCTCTTGGCCACGGTGCCTAAAAAGAGATGAGGATATGATCCAAGCTATTTAATAAGGGTTTTGAATCTTTACTTTACTACAAGTAGTATAATGGATACAATATTCATCAAACTGATCGATGAGTGAGATAAGGATGATGTCAGCCAATCAGCATTCACTTCCAGGTTAGGCTTCACGCACACCCTGCCCCTCCCATAAAAATGAATGGGGTTAGCTCCATCCAAGCATAGCTCTTCCACTTGGTTCTCTTTGGTAGCCCCTGTCCTTCACTTGCCCTCTCAATTGGCTCCTCCACAATCCCCTTGGTTTCTACCTTCCATTACCTTGGGGTGCTACTTGATTCTAATCTCACTTTTTCAGATCATATCTCCCACCTTACCAAAACATCCTATTTTTTCCTGCGTCAGATTTGGTTTTATCCGCCCTTTTCTCTCTCCTGCTTTGACCACCCTTACTCTAGCCACAATTATCTCAAGACTTGATTACTGCAATTCTATCCTCACAGGTGTTACTCGTACTCAATTACGTCGTCTTCAATTACTACAAAACACTGCTGCCAGAATCATCACCTATTCTTCCCGCACAGACCATGTAACACCTCTGTTGTTTCACTTGCATTGGCTTCCTATTGAATCTCGTGTTCACTTCAAGATCCTTACATTGGTTCACCGAGCTATTTACACCCGCACACTGCAATACCTCACTGACCTTCAGTTTCATGTTCCCACATGTAGCCTTTGTTCTATACATGTTAATCATCTACACCTCCCCTCTCCCTCACGTGCTCATCTTCAATCGGCCCGTCACTCTGCTTTTTTCTTTCACGGTCCTGCTCTATGGAACTCTTGGCCATCATCACTCAGACTAGAATCAACTTACTCTGCCTTTAAATCCCAATTAAAAACCCATCTCTTCACCATAGCATACAATCTCCCAGCAAATCTAAGTTGACCTGGTTTATTTCTGTTTGTCTACAACCTCTTCTCTATGTCTTGTTTTTATGTCTCTTTGCTATTTTCTCTTTACTGTCTATATTGTAGTTCTTTTCCTCTTTCCTCAGGCCTTTGGTCGCAACTTTTGATTATTATTTTGATTTTAAACCACCCTGAAGTCTTGAAGGGCGGTATATCAAATGCAAATAAACTAAACTAAACATGTTGTATAATTAACACAGGTACACTAAAAAAATTTTTTTTTAAACTGCCTCTAATGTTTCGATTGATTTTTACGTTTTTTGGTGCGCTGAATCCAAATCTGGTAACCAATTTGCTCCATCACATATAGATTTTTTGCTACATTGGGTTAGCAGTTTGAGGTGAACGTTTCAGATTGAGTGCGATCGAGATAAAAGTTTCTTGGATGAATTCTTTATACTAATTGTTTAGTAGTTATTCAAATAAGAATAAAGAAAATTGTAACAAGGCAGCACATAAGAATAGAGTAATGTCAACAAAACACACTGTGATGGTAGCAAAATTGTCTGCACTTAAAACAGCCACATACATGTGCACAAACATTGAGCATATAAGAGTGAGGTTAGACACAAAGCAAAGCAAAGAAATGTGCAAAAGATGTTGTACAGGTATGTATGTAAGAATAGAAAACGCAAACCGCACCATTGCAATACATGAAGACAAACACCCGATGGTGTGAAAATAAAATTCTAATAAATGAGATCCGACACTGTGGTAATAACTAGCAAATTTTTATTTCAAAGTTTAGTAAAAACACAATATTTGTCAACACAGTTTAGATTTTAAAGTCATTCTTGGGTCAATCAATCTCCTGGTGGGCCCATTTCTTCTTCCCCCGAATGCTTCTCTTGGTGCGCTGCTTGGCGTATTTTTCATCTGGGGTTTCCCGCAGCAGCAACCAGCAGAAATCAGCCATCATAGTGGTGTTCCATCTTCCTTGGTACCTTCTCTCTGCATCCTTGATGTCCTGGTGAAACCTTTCACCTTGTTCTTCACTGTATGCCCCCAAGTTTTCGGGAAAGTAGTTCACATGGGAGTGCAAGAAATGGACTTTCAGGCTCATGTTACAGCCTTGTTCTTTGAAGGCATTGAGCATCCTGGCAACAATATCCTTATAGTTCTCATCCCGCCTGTTCCCCAAGAATTTGAGAACAACATCCTTGAAGGAATCCCAGGCTTCTTTTTCCTTCTCAGACATCGTTTCAGCGAATGCTCCATCTGAAATGAGTTTCCTTATATCAGGGCCAATAAAACACTCCTTCCTTTAGCTTTGCTTCAGAAAGTCGGGGGAACTTTGAGCAAAGGTACCGAAAGCACTCACCATCTTTTGGAAGGAACTTGATGAATTGCTTAATGAGACCCAACTTAATGTGGAGAGGTGGTAATAGAATTTTATCACGAGGTACCAAGCTCTCATGAAGAACATTTTTCTCACCGGGTCTCAAATACTCCCGAATTGGCCAGTCTTTTTTCCCCCAGTGTAGGTCGCAGGCCCGGCTATCCCACAAGCAAAGGAAGCAGGGATATTTGGTGAAACCGGATTGCTGCCCTAATAGCATGGATAGAATTTTAAAGTCTCCACAAATCATCCACTTATGCTCATCATAACGAATCTTCTGAAGAATCAGGGCCAAATTCTCGTATTTTTCTTGGAGAATAACAGAGTGAGCAATAGGAACTGAAGCGAATGTGTTGCCATTATGAAGAAGAACACCTTTTATGCTGTCTTTTGACGAATCAATGAACAGCCGCCATTCAGCAGGATCATACTTGAGTTTAAACTTTTCCATCACTCCGTATATCGTTGCAAAATACCAAATCTTCCTCTTTGCTGAAATACTTCAAAAATTGTGTCTCGCGGTTGCGGTACCAATAAAAAGTTGTTCCTGGTGACAATAGATTTTTCTGTTTAAGCCGAGAACCTAGCAGTTGGGCAGCATCTTTTGGGAGTCCTAAATCCCGGACTAAATCATTCAATTCAGCTTGAGAGAAAAGTTCAGGTTTCGGATCTGGTTCAGTTTCAAACTCGGAAGTACTGGACTCATCGGGAAAAGCCATCTGATGAGTCTCATCATGATCAGAACCGTCCACACAAATATGATCCAAAGATTTTGGTGGTTCAGGCACAGGTACTTCGTTGCTATGAAGCATAGGCCTAATTGCTGAGGGAAGGTTGGGGTAACTTATTACGTTCTTATTTTTTAAGTTGTATCCCTTCACAATGCAAGAGCAAAAATAGCAGTCACTGCTGTGGTCTCTTTGTTCACGCCACATCATATGTATTCCGAAACGAAATGCTTGTTTTTTACCTTTCATCCATAAGCGTAGATCTTCCTCACATGTCTTGCACACTTTGTGAGGAGCCCACGGTTTGTCTTGATCGCCTAACTTCAAACCGAAATAGGCGAAATATACTTTTTAATAAATGCAGAAATGTTCCTCTGCCGCTTTTTCACGGTATATTCCCCACAAATAAAACAAAAACTGTCCGGAGAGTTGACGCAACCTCTG
This sequence comes from Ichthyophis bannanicus, assembly GCA_033557465.1. Taxonomy (NCBI): domain Eukaryota; kingdom Metazoa; phylum Chordata; class Amphibia; order Gymnophiona; family Ichthyophiidae; genus Ichthyophis; species Ichthyophis bannanicus. The sequence continues at coordinate 57,430,037 of CM066037.1, read as the reverse complement.
GCTCTGTGAGCCATCACAAATACACAGCACTGCAAACTACAACTGTAGTGAACCACTTCGGAATAAAGCTGGATTACGACTGAGCAAACAAAAGGTAATAATGAACTTTCAAGAAACTGAAATTTGACAGGAACGTTCATGTCGCAACCACCGTGTTTGAGCGAGCGAACGAGGCGAGGCGAACAGGAAAGAACATGCGCCAGCGCGAGTACTGGATTTAGCCCCCCGCCTCCCAATTGTCCTGTTAATGTATAAAATGAATACAAAACACTCTAAAATATCATGAGGGAGTGTTTCTAGTTAGTTAACCATTACAACCTCTATTTTGGGCCAAGAAAATAAACTGCAGTCAGCTAAAAAGAAATTATGTGAACATTCCTTATATGGGTAAGAAATCTAATTTTGCAAGAAAACGTGACGCGATGGAACATTTTGGCTATTTTTCCTGGATTCAGCACCCCAAAATCTATAGGAATCAGTTGCAAAACTGGAGGCAGTTTTTTGGTAGTGTACCTGTGTAATTTTTGTATGTTTTGGGAGCTCCGTAATATTTAGCCACCACCATTTTAAAAAACAACAGCCTTCCAGGGGCACAGATGACACTTAAGGATCACTTTCCCATAATGAAATCAGACATATCTGCTCTGATTCGTCTTTATTTCAGATGTGATGGTGATGACCCACACTATGTCCCTGTGAACAAACAGCACATCTGACCCCTGTTTAAAAAGTCCATTATTAAAAATATCTCGTCAGTCCATGTTTGCTCTAAACCTTTTTCAAATTTTCCTTTAGTTTTTGAAAGTCTTACATGATCTTCTTTCTTTAAGAGGTCTTTGGTATATTAATGTTTGATGCTATCGCCACAGACTCTTTTACAGATCTGCAGAGTATGTGGATTTCACATCTACAGGCCTCGCCTGTATTGTTCTGTGAAAACTGATGATTATAGCGGTACACAAAAGCCTGTAGCACGTCTTGATACCTAAAGCTGTTGAATGCTGTAAAATAACGCCACATTTTGGATTTTAAAGTCCTGTTAAACGTTTCTACCACCGCTGCTTTAACATTTTTATTGGTCACAAAATAATGCACCCCTATTCAGAGACTTATTTAAAAATTCTTTACCCTTGTCTGTATTTTTTCAGGTGTACAACCTAGATTAAATAGTTTTTCAAAGGCTTTAGCAATTTCATGACCGTTTTTTGTTTTTAAACTCATGACTCAAGCATATTTTGACAGAATGTCTACCACCGTTAAGATGTATTTGTAGCCATTGTTATAATGGGACAAGGCTGCCATATCAACTAAATCAGCCTGCCATTGCCCATCCACGTCTGACATGATCATCTTGTTTCTTTTATGATTTATATATTTATTGATGTTTATACAATATACATAAAAAAATACAAGCAGAAGCAAATTCTCCATAAATACAGAAAAATTGCCAATAATAAATAAAACAGGAAACAAGGAGCAGTAGCCTACATCACGGGAGCAAAAGAAAACAAGAGACAACAAACAGGAAAATAAGAGGCAATTTAAACCTCACAATAAGCTGCAAAAAAATTAATAACTCCTAAATGAAACCATGTAACTTACATGATTACCATAAACCCCTCAACCCTCCTCAACCATAGGTACAGTCGCCTCCTTGCTTACCAAAAGTTTCTCCAAGTGAGAGGGATCAAGAAAAACATATTTCACCCACAGCAATGTAACTAAACATTTACAGGGGAATCATAAATAAAAGGTGCCGGATAAACCCAGCAGACGAGATTTAAGTAACAAAAAAGCTTTCCTCCTCACTTGGGTAGCTCTGGAGACATCTGGGAACAACTGAAGTTTCCCCCCACAAAAGGTAACATCCTTATATCTAAAATAACTTCTCAGAATTAAAGTTTTATCACCATCATTTCATAAAGGAAACCACTAAGGTAGCTTTAGTATTTATAATATCGTGCAAGTCCTCAAGAAAGGTAGAGAGGCTGAACTCTGGTTTAGACTCCAGAATTCCCTCCCCCTCCTGCCGCGAAGACGTCTGCACAATCTTATCAGGGACATAATACAACCTAGAAATCAAAATCTCATCAACATTAGGTAACAACAAAACTCCTTTAAAATATTTTCTTAACAAGATATCTGGTGATAGCAAATGCGTCTTAGGAAAATTAACAAAACGCAAATTCTTACTACGAAATATGTTCTCCAGGGACTCCAACTTATGGTGTATCAAAAGGCTGTCCTTAATAGAGGACACGCCCGCTGAACTCAAGGAGGCAACCTGAGAATCCAAACTGGAGACCTTTTTCCCTAAAGATCCCAAGATGGTATCCACTTGATGGAACTTAGCAGTAGTCTCCTCGGAGAATACACAAAACTGAGGAACTATAGTAATAAGAAGGGCCTCTGTGTGTGACACTACTTGCCATATATCCTGTAAAGAAGTGGTAGAACCCACTGCAGAAATAGAAGCTTTATCCAAATTACATTGCACCGGTATAGGGCAAGGTGTCAAGTCACTGAGGACACCAGAAGAAAAATCCAATCCATCCCCCAAAGGACAGTCTTGCAAAAACAGTTGGGGAGGAGGGGCGGAGTCCGCTCCGGGGACCTTAAAGAAGCTCCCTCACCCAATGATACCGACTGCAACCTCATCTGTTCTGAAACATCAGACTTCGCTACTGTTTGTCCACAGGTCCCAACTCTACCACTGCCTTACTGCCTTTAACTCTCTGTTTCCCAGGCATCATAAATGTACAACACACTTTACATTCCACTTACTAATCAAATACTCAGAGTCCACCAACACATTCCTCACGCTCCCCAGTGCTCCTAAGGGGCTCAGAAGGGGCAAGCATGCCCCTTAGTGCCTGCCCCCAGCCGCGCACCAACAGCTGTGCGCTTCAGGAGATGCAGGTTTTATAGGTCCCCCAGGGAGAGCAGTGGTAACCACAGAGATGCCGGGCTGCAGGCAGACACACAGATGATTCCCTCAGCGGCAGGCAGCACAGAAAACGGCTCCAAACACAGTAGCTCACCAGCTCTGATTTTATAGGTCCCCCGGGGAGAGCAGTGGTAACCACGGTGATGCCGGGCTGCAGGCAGACACATAGATGATTCCCTCAGCAGCAGGCAGCACAGAAGACAGCTCCCATCTTGTTTCTTTTAAAATGGACCCTTGTAGGTCTATGTAATGTATAAGCATCTTGTCCTTAACCCATCTGGCTACATCTTTTCTGCTGACTGTTTTATCATGTTTTTTAGCAGCTTGAAGTAGAGGATTTATGCCCCCAAAGCTCACTATTGCTTTTGGGTCATAGTAAATGATTTTTAATAAGGTTTCCTTTAGAAGCTCAGATGACAAGACTTCGACTTTCATATTTTGGACACATCATGGATCATTGGAGAAAGACATAATGCTTGGCAAGATAGAAGGTCACTGTAAAAGAGGAAGGCTGGCAATGAGATGGATCAATACAATAACAGTGGCTATGGATACCACTCTAATCAACAATGAGCCGCTTGGCTGAAGACTGAAGAAAGTTTAGGTCAACTATCCAGAAGGTCGCCAGGAGTCGACACCGACTTGATGGCACTTAACAACAAAGTTTCCTTCATGATTGCCATGTTTTGAATATCCTTTTTATTTTGCTAACATCTTCAGAATGGATTTATTCCACAAATCCTATGTGTTTTAAAGTACAGCCTATTCTTTCCACAGTCACATGGGTATGTTCAGACATGCCTCCATTTTCTCTGTACTGAATTTTTTCAAAGCCACAAAGAAAAGCTGAGTTGGGATTTGAACCCAAATCTCTGCTTTTAACTTGGACAGCACTTTTTTTTATCTCTCTTTCTCTAACAATGGGGTGCTAATTGAGTCAAACACACATCCATCCCATGCTGAAAAAAAGTCTGTTTTATATTTATCTTAGCAAATACTTTGTGCCAACATCACATTTTATAAGTTTTATTTTCAGGCTGCATTCTTGTATTTTACTAAAGAATACACATAAAAAAACAAGCGCAGGTTCCTGTTTCTACCAAAGGTTTATTTTTAACAATCGGCTCTAAATAGATTAGAATGCACACCTTTCATTAAAAATAATGAGGCACTGCTTTGTGAGAAAAAAGCTCAGACAGGGGAAAAAACTCTTTTTGTTCTCTGTTTTATTATAGTGCTTCTGGGTAATAGAGGCATTACCAGAAGCAGTCACTTGTAATTTCCAGGATCGGACACTGTTTCCGATGATGTCAGCATAAACCGGTAGCAGCCAATTGTATTTCTGGCGTCAGACAATCTGTTTCCAATGACATCATCAGAAAGCAGCAGGGGCCATTTCTGATGATGTAGGGGGGGAGAGGCGTGACCTAACCCAGATGTGAGCACTGATTGGCTGATATCATCCTTAGGTGGGTGGTTGGGGGTTGGAGGGGCGTTCCTGGGCAGTGGTGGGCAGTGGTGGGAGGGCTTGGGCAGAGGTAGCTACATTCATTTCTATGGGAGTAGTGGGCTGTGGGCATGGCCTAACCCAGAAGTGAATGCTGATTGGCTGACATCATCCTTAGGGGCATGTGGTTGGGGGTAGGAGGGAGCGTTCCTGGGTTGTGGTGGGTGGGACTTGGGCAAAGCTAACCACATTGATTTCTATGAGAGGGGCAGGGAGTGGGCATGGCCTAACCCATAAGTGAACGCTGATTGGCTGATGTCATCCTTAACCCTAATAAAGCCTTGGACCTATTAATTATCAATTCTAGTCTAGACACCATTGCTACCTGGCTCCACGCTAATGCTCTTACATTGAACCCCTCAAAAAACACCACTACTTGGTTTTCCTGATCAACTGACACTGGCACCATCCATTGACACAACTCCAATCACTCTCGTGTTTTCCTTTAAGTACCTAGAGGTATATCTTGACTCCACTCTCTCCTTTTCTCCACACATTATGCAGCTTACCAAGACCACTTTTGCTGCCTTAAGGAGATTTTGACCAATTTGACTGTTTCTCACACCAGCAGCTCTTATTACATTTCTTCTACGTACGGTTATATCAAAGCTAGACTACTGTAACTCAGTTTATGTTGGTCTCCCTTCTACTCAACTTAAATGCCTTCACACTGTGGTAGGCCCCAGCAATTAACCAGGCCTCTGGTAGACCTCATGCATAGAAATGTATCTATAACAGTATTGAATTACCAACCCCCACTTGAGATTAGTGCTGGAAAGAAAAAATCTGCTTTTAAAAACGGCTTTAGAACATATCTTCTCTTTCCTCTCCCCCCCTCCCTTATGCTGCTTGCTCAAGCGTTCCTTGAACTCAAATCAACCTGGCCTTCCTGGGGCCAGGAATGTCTTTGCAATTAAAATGTATTAATTAAAAATGTACTTATGGTGGGCCTCATCTCCAGGCCTGAAGGACAGGCCCCCACCTCACAGAGCAGGAAAGACCATATTTGGTAGATCTATCTGCTCTGTGCTGCCCTCCAGGTGACCCTGCTTTGCAGATAACACACTCTAAGCTTTGAACGTCCCTGTACTTTTTGAAGTTTTAGATAGAGAACTTACTATGCAGATGCAGGAATGTCTTAACGAGGGAAAGGTGGGAAGGGGGGTTGGAGTGGAGAAAGAGGGCTAGGCATGGTCACTGATTGGATACCAATAGAGAATTGATAATGAAAATGTATATGTGAGAATGTATATAAGCAAGCTGCGACCGCACCTTGGGGCTCAGCTTTTTCTTGGATTTGTTTCCGCTGAGTCTGTGCTGCACATTAAAATTGGTTTGTATCCTGCAACCACAACATTTGGTGCATTTGGCTGAATGCATGAGGGAGATGGTATTCAAGTGAATATACTACAGCCTTTGCCTCCAGGTCTGGCCCGACTGGAGCCGCGCTCTGCACGACCGCAAGGGAAGACCCAGGCGCCACCAGTCCTCTTGCTTCCGGAGGGGATTCCTTCTCGCCTCGATAGATTGCTGGTTCCGGCCGGTCTACACCTCTGAACCTGAGGGGAGTCCAGGATTCAACCCATGACCTGTTACTGGTACCGGATCTGGTGAGTAGAAATTTTCTGCTAATCAGTCAGTCTGTCAGCCAGTCGGGATTCTGGAATAAGCGCTTGAGAGTCTGATCACCTCTTGGGGTGGTCCTAGTAAGTCTCAGAAGTCTTAAAGGTATAAGCAGAGACTGAAACTACCAACCCCTCAGTCAGTCAGTCAGGTTTTTTGGGAATGTCGGGATTTTATTCTGTCTTGAATGTCTGGTTGTGTGAATGAGAGGTCTTGAAATACAGACCAAGCGAGAGCGGACTCCTGAGTAGCGCAGTTCCTGGCTGGGCGATCGCACCCAGGTCACAAAAAGGAGGAAGCGTTTGGTGTTTGTCTCCCTCTTTGTTTCCAGGGCTGTACGGACCCCTTACCTGCAGCCATACTATCTATACTCTCTGTTTTGTTGTCTTGTACGTCATATGTTATTATGGGAGGGACAGAGTCCACATTAACTCCGCTGAAATGTATGATCAAGAATTTTAAAAAGGGATTTTCTGGAGACTATGGCATAAAAATGTCTCCATCCCGATTAGAAATACTCTGTGACAGGGAATGACCTGTGCTAGTTTCCTCATGGCCCCCTGGTGGTACATTTGATGTTAGCACTGTATCCCTAGTTCACCAGATTGTACGTAAGGAACACCCTGATCAGTTCCCTTACATAGATTCCTGGTTACGTATTTGTGAAAGGGAACCCTCTTGGATAAAACGTTGTTCTGAGGAGCAGTGTAGAATATTTTTAGCAACCACCCAAAGTAGTCAGAAATCTAGAATGTGCCAGAAAACGAAAGTAGTAAAAACCCCCATTTATTCTGCCCCAGAGTCCCCAGAAATCCCGTCCCATCCACCCCAGTTTCTCTATGGACCAGTCCCCTCAGCCCCACCGCCACAGGAAAAGCTTGGCCGGGGGGGGGGGTCCTTTCCCTTGGTCCTCCCACCACCTCCACCACTGGAGGATGCGAACTCCTCCTCCGCTAGGAGCCCCAGTCCAGACCAGGATGATTCGGATGGGCTACTGTCCACTGATGCCAGTGAAAGCAGAGATTCCGTCGCCGGTTCAGGGTCACTCACTGCCACCTCCCGGGACCAGCAATCGGGATCCTGGCAGTCCCAACAACCATATGACTTTAGAGCCTCAACTACGTCCAAGAAGAGCACTGTCGCCATGCCACTGCACCAGGTCCAGGGCCTACCTACCGTTAACGCCGAGAGCCAGGTCATAGTGGGACCGACCAGTCTTGTTTACGTGCCTTTTTCTACTACTGATTTGCTTAATTGGAAGACGCACTATGCCTCCTATACTGAGAAGCCCCAAGAACTGACCGAGTTAATGTCCAGTAATATGCAGACCCATCAGCCTACCTGGTTGGACTGTCGCCAGCTCCTGTCCACCCTTTTTAGTACCGAAGAACGAACTAGGATTCTGCAGGCCTCCATCCGATGGCTAGAAGAGAACTCTGTAGGAGGTGCAGGACTAACTCCTCAACAGGTGGCAGCCGCCGCCTTTCCCAGCGAAAACCCCGACTGGGACACCAACGATACAGTGGGGGCAGCGGCCCTAGACCGGTTCTGCCAAGCTCTTATGCAGGGCCTAAAGAAAGGAGGCCAAAAAGCCTTGAATATTGGAAAAGTATCGGAAGTCATCCAACAGCCAGATGAGAGCCCAACGACTTTCTATGAAAGATTATCAGAAGCTTACAGGTTACTGGAGTGGAGGAGTGGCCTAGTGGTTGGGGCAAGGTACTTCAGGCCGGAAGGTCGGGGGTTCAAATCCCACTAGAGGACAGCAACCTTGGGCCGGAAGGACTGGGGTTTCTAGTCCCACAGGTGCTCCTTGTGGTCTTGGGCAAGCCACTTAACCCTCCATAGCCCATGTTCCCTGTAAAATAGTTCTCTGTGTGCTGTGCTTTCCTGTCTAATCAATGTGTTTATACCTCAAAAATTTCCTGTCATGATTTGACAATTTCCAATCTGTAATCAAACCGCTGCTGATCGCTGGAAGTAGCGGTATACAAATGTATACTAAATAAATAAATAAAAATAAATATATACCCCATATGATCCAGTGGCCCCGGAGAATCTGCGTATGGTAAATGCAGCCTTTGTGAGTCAGTCCCACGGAGATATCAGACGGAAACTGCAAAAACTTGAAGGGTTTGCAGGCATGAATGCAGCTCAGTTAATGGAAGTAGCGCAAAAGGTTTTTGTGAATCGTGACCAAGCTCAACAGAAGGAGAGTGAACGTAAGATGAAGAAGAAGGCTGATTTACTCGCAGCCGCGTTAGTTGAAAAGCAAAGGGGGGGATTCCCTAGAGGAGGAACTAGAGGACGTGACAGGGGCCGCGCAGCTAGCCAGCCCCCTTTAGGCACAAATCAGTGTGCCTACTGTAAGGAAGAAGGACATTGGAAGAACGAATGCCCAAACCGGAACCTCTCCCCTCGGAGGGGGGGGGAGGACATAATGGGAGAACAAGGGGGCGATTCCAGAGGTCTGGAGACTCACGCCGACCGCAGTTTCAATCATAGGAGGTTGCCTTTGAGGGGGTGGCAAATGAAGAAGGCTACAACTCGGATGACTACTAGGCCAGACCGGGCTCCAAGTTTCCTCTGGGTCCCCAGGAGCCTATGGTCAGTCTGAAAATTGGGGACCAACATATGGACTTTATGGTGGATACGGGGGCCGAACACTCAGTGGTGGCAAACCCAGTGGCTCCTCTGTCTTCCCAAACTATCACTATTGTCGGGGCCACTGGTAACCGGGCCACTAGGCCTTTCCTGCAGAACCGCACCTGTGAATTAGGGGGACGAAAGATAGTACATCAGTTCCTGTACATGCCTGAATGCCCGATCCCCCTCTTGGGCTGAGATATGCTAGCTAAGCTCCAGGCGCAGATATCATTCACTGAAGGGGGAAAGATGGAAATGACTCTGAATTCGAAACCAGCCGGCCTGATGGTGTTAGCTGTCCCCCGAGAGGAAGAATGGCGATTCTACAGCGCAGCTCCGTCTGATGTAACAAGCCCACATTTCTCCACTGAAATTCTGGCCCCGCCCGAGGTATGGGCGGAGGATAATCTACTGGGCCTAGCCAAAAATGTGGCCCCTGTTCTTGTCACCCTCAAACCAGGAGCAGAACCAGTGCATATAAAGTCCACTCATGTTACAGATCCGACCGAAGAGGTGGAGGAACACTTATCCTGACCAAAGACAACCTGCGTTTTCAGCTAGTTACTTCCAATAGCACCCCCCCCCCCCCCACCTGGACTACATTTCCATAGCTAATAAACACTGTACCATCAACCTGATATAAAGAGCCCCTTCCCCTGTACCAGGTGACCTCTCCTTAATCATTGACCTTGCATGCAACCCAAGCAATCCACGTACTGCAAACTGGTTGTTGGGGGATTTCAACCTCCCTTCCCTTCAAGCTGCACAATCTGATGCCTTCCTCGACGCCCTTAAAGCACTAGGCTATACCCAAATGGTCGACTCCTCCACCCATATCAAGGGAAACATGCTTGATCTTATATTCTCACCACAAGTAGCCACCCACTCCACACACAAGTTCAAGCTTTCCATAAACTCGGTGCCATGGTCTGACCATAGTCTAATTAGATTCTCATTACCTTCTCACCCCATGACCAATAACCCCATTAGCTCAGACGAGCCACTCGCTACTACTTCTCAGCGCTACCTTCCTTTCATCAAAGAAGAGATCCTTGAAAGAGCACAGCCTCTCCTAGAACCACCCGAATAAAATCTGAGTGACATGCTATCCTTGTGGAACCAATGTCTTAATGCTGTAGTTGTCACACCATCTTGCAACAAATCTTCTAGCAAAAGAAAGAAGGCTCCCTGGTATTCACCTGATCTAACGGCATCCCTTCGCTGACTTCGACAGCTTGAAAAATGCTGGCGTCGTTCCCGAACAACTGAAACTTATGATGCATACTCCACTCATCTGGATACCCACAGAACGGCGGTGTCCACAAAAATGAAGCAATACTATGCAGAGATCCTACAACGCTCAATAAACAAACCACATGAGCTTTTCAATATTGTCAAAACCTTATCCAAAGAACCTTCACCCTGCCAACCTAACCTTCCACACCCACAGGAATATGCAGATTATCTACGAACCAAAACAAGTTATTCAACCACCCCTGCAAGACCCTCGCCCCCGGGTCAATCATCTATATCCCCCCTTTCATCCACCTCCCCATCAATCCTACTCCCATCTTCCTCACCAGCTACCCTAGATACACAACACTCTTCCACCCCCTCCCTCCCATCAAGCTCAGCAGACAATCAAAATACCATTACCTCCTTCTCTCCCCCAACTGCGAAGGATATCCTAAACACCATCACGAATATAAACACCACCACGGCACCAGACGACCCATGCCCTGTGCACTGGATAAAATCTCTTCGGAGTGAACTTAGTCCTTTTTTGGCCAAACTAATAGGTGCATCATTCACCTCCGGCACATTCCCACAGAAGCTAAAGCAAACATCAATAAGACCGCTGCTAAAAAACCAATAAGCTTGACCCCGCAAAGATGGAATCCTACAGGCCTATCTCGAGCATCCCTCTCTTCGCCAAAATCATGGAAAAAAATAGTCCAACAGCAGTTGACTCATCACATAGAGTCAAACGCTCCCCTTGACTCTTGCCAGCACGGATTCAGAGAGTCACATGGAGTGGAAACATTGCTGACAACTCTATTTAACACACTAACCACAGGGCTCGACAACATCAGACAAGGCTTTGCGCTCATCTTTCTTGACATAGCGGCTGCCTTTGACTTGGTCAGCCACAAGCTACTACTATTCCGCCTTGCAGATAAGGGCGTCCACAGAAATGCACTTGCCTGGTGCACCTCGTATCTCAACAATAGACTGCAATATGTACGCTCTGGTCCATCTATATCCACTCCTTTCCCACAAGAGAAAGGGGTTCCGCAAGGATCATCCCTTTCAGCCCTATTGTTCAATATCTATATGCAACCGATCTGCAATCTTATCCGGTCTTTCAATATCAATTGTTTAGTATACGCCGATGATGTCCTAATGTTCACCCCAATATCCACGGATCAACCAGACCTTTCCCAACTCTCTGCATGTTTCGACGCTGTCACAGACTGGCTACAATCTCAAGAACTCAAAATAAATTTTAAGAAGACAGAGGTTCTCTTTATCAGCAGAGACCAGAAGTTCTCCCCACCCTCATCACTTAAGGTCCGCAATGCCAAACTCATCTCCAAGATGACGATTCGATACCTGGGTATAATACTCGACCAGCGCCTTGACATGCATGCCCAGATAAGCAATACCACTAAAACCATCTACCACAAAGTCCGGATCCTACAACAGCTGAAACGGATTCTTGAACCAAATGACTTCAGAACTGTCTTTCAAGCCTTAATATTACCCCATTTTGATTATGCCAACTCCACTCTTACCGGCCTCCCAAAGAGCTCTCTCAAACCCCTACAGCTCGCGATGAATACTGCAGCTAGAACCCTCTATGGAGCATCAAGAGGAGACCATATTACCCCCATCTTAAAGGATCTGCATTGGCTCCCTGTCCACTGCAGGATCACTTTCAAGGCTCTAACAATGACATTTAAATCAGTCAACAGATGCATTTCAACCTCCCTCTCAGACCTTGTACACCCTACCCCCCCCCCCCACCATAGAGCGAGATCAATAGCCTGCAACACCTTACTGCTACCAAAAGCCATCACCAAGTGCTCAAAGACAACAAGTAAGCGTGCTTTTGCTCTTTATGCACCGTCCTACTGGAACTCCCTCCCCGCAAATATCCATGCCATAACCAACCTCCCCCAGTTCAGGAAGGCAATCAAACACTATCTCTTCTTACAATATTTCTCCATTACTGATAACATCACCTAACCCTCCTATCCTGAGCCATTTTGACTCCCTCAGAGTAATGACCCACTTGCCATAATTACTGCGTTTTATCTATCCACACGTCAACCTGTCCTAAAGACAAATATATCGACTATTATTCTAACTTGTACATAGTGCATATAGTTCACCCCATTCTCCTTGTTTAATTTCCCTGTTCTCTGTAAATGTCAATGTTAGACTGTTATACATTGTACAACTTTGGTTATATGTAAACCGCGCTGATGATAAATAGTGCGGTATAGAAGAAATCACAAATAAATAAATATAAGACAGTATCCTCTTCCGCGACCAGCAATTGAAGGCATTCATCATCACCTGATGAAATTGCTGAAATATGGACTCCTGAGGAAGAGTGGAGGAGTAGCCTAGTGGTTAGAACACTAGCTTGGTAACCAAGCAACCAGGGTTCGATTCCCACTAGCACTCCTTGTGGCCTTGGGCAAGTCACTTAACCTCCATTGCCTCGGAAGAAAGGCCTGGCAATCTACTTCCGGTGACACTGCCAAGAAAACCCAGGAGCTTCTGGGTCGCCAGGAGTCAGGACTGACTCGAAGGCACACATTGCATTTTTGAGGAAGTGTCAGTCACCCTGGAACACCCCCCTTCTCCCATTCAAGAAGCTCGGGACAGGTGACTACCACCCAGTGCAAGATTTGCGACAAGTAAATGATGCAGTTGTAACCATACACCCAGTGGTACCAAACCCATACACTCTTCTGGGACTGATCCCTGCCGGGGCCACTCACTTCACAGTACTGGACTTGAAAGATGCCTTCTTCTGTGTATGCTTAGCACCGGCCAGTCAACCTCTGTTTGCCTTTGAGTGGGAAGACCCTACTACTGGAAGGCGGGGTCAACTCACCTGGACTCGACTACCCCAGGGATTCAAGAACTCACCCACTCTCTTCAGCGCCGCCCTCAGTCAGGACCTTTCAAGCTACTCTGTAATACCCGGAAAAAGGGTCCTCCTCCAATATGTGGATGATCTGCTGATAGCAACAACCTCCAAAAGTGAATGCGTACAAGCTACCAGTGAACTCCTACACCTCCTGAAAGAGGCTGGATACAGGGTCTCGAAAGCCAAGGCTCAATTGTGCCAAACCAATGTCAAGTATCTGGGGTTCCATCTGTCTAATGGAGTTTGACGGCTGGGTCCAGAGAGAAAAGAGGCTGTGTGCCGCATTCCTACCCCAACAACTAGAAGGCAAGTGAGGGCCTTCCTGGGAGCAGCAGGATATTGCTGGATATGGATACCCAACTTTGCGCTGCTGACAAAACCACTGTATCAGGCCACCAAAGGGGCAGAGCGAGCTCCCTTGGAGTGGGGACCTGAACAAGATGCAGCTTTCCAATCCCTGAAGAAAGCACTGATGTCCTCACCAGCCTTGGGGTTACCAGATGTGCAGAAGCCATTTCACCTATATGTCCATGAATCCAGTGGGAATGCCATGGGCGTCTTGACGCAGCCCCTAGGATCCTGGCAGCGACCTGTAGCTTATCTATCAAAACAACTGGATACGGTTGCAACAGGGTGTCCTCCCTGTTTGCGAGCCATTGCAGCCACAGCCCTCCTGGTGAGCGAAGCCGACAAGCTCACTCTGGGTCAGAACCTCCAAGTCACTGTACCACACTCAGTCCTGACCCTCATGGAACATAAGGGAAACTACTGGTTCACCAGCTCACGCATGTTAAAATACCAGAGCATGCTGTGTGGAAACCCCCAGCTACAACTGACTGTCAGTCAAAATTTGAATCCTGCCACACTATTGCCAGTTGGCCCAGGCCCTCCTGATCATGACTGCCTGGAAGTTATGGACACGGTATTCTCCAGCCTTCCTGATTTAACTGATTTCCCATTGGATAACCCTGACAGGACCTTCTTCGTAGATGGGAGCAGTCTCATTGTCGATGGACGACGCTGTGCAGGCTATGCAATAGTGACCCTGGACATGGTGATTGAGTCTTCAGCTTTGGACCCCAGGGACCTCAGCCCAGAAGGCTGAACTTATAGCCCTCACAAGGGCACTGATAAAGGGAACAGGGCTCCGCTTGAACGCTTACACAGATTCCAAGTATGCCTTCACCACCCTGCACGCCCATGGAGCCCTGTACAAGGAACGTGGATTGATAACCTTCCGGGGGCAAGTCCATCAAATACGGTCCCGAAATTCTGGCTCTACTAGATGCTGTGTGGGCCCCCAAACAGATTGCAGTAATGCATTGCAGAGGTCATCAGAAGGGGAAAGGGGAGGTGCCATGGGGAAATAGGCTAGCTGACGTGACAGCCCGAGAAGTAGCAATATCCGGACAAGTTCCTGCCCCCTCTGTCCCAGTCCAGGCAGCACTGTGCCCAGTACTGCTCAGTACATGGAATCCCTGATACACCTTGTGATAAGGAAGCTTATCATAGCTCAGGTAGGAGCTATAGAAAAGATGATGTGACTCTGAACAAGCAACCTGTCAGTTCTGGTAGAAGCAAGAAAACAGAGTTTTCACGTAAAAGACTACCAGTCCCAGAATGCACCAGGTTTCCAGCAGCCATGAGAGGGGCTGAAGTGAGAAAATGTGTGTGCAATCAAGAGAGCTATGAGGTAATCCCTAAGCACTCATCTCAAAGGGCAGGGCCTGATTCAACACAGCTGCGCTGTGTTAGGGAGCAGCACACATTAGGAAAGAATAAGAATAGAGATTATTCTTCAGATAAGAGCTTCAGGGAGAGCTACAAGAACAGCTTCAGAAAGAGATACAGAGACAGCAACGGCTACAAGCTCAAGCACCAGTATCACCTGGAGAAACAGAAGCCAAGCCAAGGGGATAGAGAAAGAAGGAAACTCTCTGGAAGGAAGAGAAGAAAGCCCATTGGAAGGTCTGGGAGATTCCAAGGCAGTACCCATACTGGGAGGTATTCCAAATGCCAGCAGAGTCCATTGGACTGGATTCAGCCAGAGGAATGGATTGGCAGAGATAGGAATCACCAGTGGCTACCTGGAAGAGAGAAGACTGCATGTGGAAGGGACTTTCAGACCAAGGCCAGAAGGTATGTGAGAGGAGATCCAGTGTCCAGGGATCAAGATTGGAAGGCTGGACATCAGAATTGGATTACATATTGGCCAGGCTATACAGAGAGGAATAATGATAGCAGGAGAGGCTCAGGTATGAACACTGATCCAGACCCTATCTATAATAGAGAATGGCAGCAAGGGAATAAGCATTCTCATGATAGTGCCTTAATGAAAGACTCGTCTGTGCCAATGTATGATAATGACCCTATGCTGATTGATACAGCAGATGAAAGTACAGTTTATATGGACTGTTCTCTATCTAAATGCTATTACTAGCTTTCTCTGAGCAAACACATCAGCCATCACAAAGAAACCTAACTTTGTTCTTTATTTCCACTGCAAACAGCTCTTAAAGCAGGATTTGGGTTCACACAGTAGCAGCCACCCAGCTAAAGGCTTTCAGCTGGTCCATTGATAGTAATTAGGGCTGCACCTGATTGTGTGTGTGAGCAAGGGAGAATCACTGCTGAGATCGGCGTGGAAAATAAGCAGAAGTTAACCTAACCAGCAAAGTTTATTCTTTACTTTGTGCCTTTGTATTTGGTAATTATTTGCTAAGAAAACATTAGCTAATTGCCTGACAAGCTGAAGGTTGTTTTCTGGTTTACTTTGTGACTTTTTGTTATCCATTTTAAACACTGCAAGCAAGTAACCTCATTTATAGTGCTATCAAGCATACATGTGCTGGGTGAATTAAACCCCATCAATAAAAGAAGTATTTTATTGATCTTACCACTTGGTTTCACAACTCAAATTATTGTCATCAGCTGTGTTTGGGAGTGAATGAACTACAATACCCACAATACCTTGCAAGAATCATATGAATATATGCATCGTCAAGATTGTGTAAGTTCTCACCCTAGGCAGCCGTCTGACAACCTCCAGCGAGTTAGACTAT
The DNA here is from genome assembly GCA_033557465.1 of Ichthyophis bannanicus. Lineage (NCBI taxonomy): Eukaryota > Metazoa > Chordata > Amphibia > Gymnophiona > Ichthyophiidae > Ichthyophis > Ichthyophis bannanicus. Next base: position 57,414,087 of record CM066037.1, on the reverse strand, counting down.
TTCTGCCAGAAGGAGGGAGGAGTATTAAACAAGGATGGGTGGATAGTGTTACCACCAGGAGCTGGTGGTCGGCCCACAGGTCCTACCGTTGTCCCAGAATCCCTAGGCCCTGCCTTCATCCAAGCCTTCCATCAAGCCACACATTACGGAAAAACTGCCATGCAAAAAGCTCTCAGACCTTATTTCTGTATCCCCTTACTGGGACCCCTGTCCGCATCAGTGGCCAGCAGATATTTAACCTGTGCCAAAAGTAATGCCCTATACACAATAATATTCAATCCCTCCACGAATAAGTAAAAATGGCTAAGGCTGTTTTTCAGTAAATGAATACAATTCTTACTATAAGTGGAAACAACGGTCTCAGATTTACATAGCTAAACAAGGCGTTTTTTGACAACTGTGAAATATAGTGGGCAACGCGACATCGCATATCATCGAGTTTTAAACGTAATTTTGGATTGTAACTCTGGAGATTGTTGAATGGAATCATTCCCCTGATGCAGATCCGAAATGCATGAGGGTCCCAGAAAGGTGGCGTTGGGAATGGCAACAATTCTTTGAAAGATAAGCGCAATCTCTAAAAGTCTTTTTGAAGGAAAAAGTAAAGGATGGTTAGATGGACAAAAAACATGCAGTAGCCATTAAAAAATTTCTTTCAAATAATTTAATTACTTTATACAAGAAAATTTTCAATAATTTCAAGCAATTTTAAAGGTGGAAACATAGTATACGGTCGTTGATGTATTTTGAGCAACGCTTTTTGGTAACAAATAAATCCAAAAGTGTTTAGCTATGTAAATCTGAGACCGTTGTTTCCACTTATAGTAAGAATTGTATTCATTTACTGCAAAACAGCCTTAGCCATTTTTACTTATTCGTGGAGGGATTGAATATTATTGTGTATAGGTAACTTAAACCCTCTTATAAACGACCTACATAAAAAGTAATGCCCGGCAAGGCCCCACTCAGCCCCCAAGGGTCCAATCGATGGGAGTCACCCCCATGGGAATGTCCAGGTGGATTTTACTGAAATGCCTCGAGCAAATGGGTATCGTTGCTTACTGGTTCTAGTCTGTACCTTTTCTGGGTGGGTAGAAGCTTTCCCCACGAGAACTGAAAAGGCTAGAGAGGTCACAAAAGCCCTACTCCATGAAATCATTCCCAGGTTTGGTATACCACTGGTCTTAGGGTCAGATAATGGTCCCTCATTTTTATCTCAGATAACTCAGCAGCTGGCCAAAGCTCTACAAATACAGTGGAAATTACATACAGCCTACAGACCCCCAAGCTCAGGCAAGGTAGAGCGCATGAACCGCACCCTGAAGTCCCAGTTGTCCAAACTCTGTCAAGAATCCCACCTAAACTGGCCTCAAGTTCTCCCTATAGCCCTCCTCAGGATATGCTCTGCTCCCACTAAGGTGTTAGGAGTTTCCCCATTTGAGGTTTTGTATGGGCGGCCCCCGCCCATTGTCCAGGGGATAAAGGGAGATATGAATCAGATTGGATCTGAAATCACTAGACAAGAATTGTTGGCGTTAGGTTCTGTCTTACAGAGTCTCCATGCTTGGATTCAAGATCAGCTGCCCATTAATCTGACTGAGCCACTGCACCCCTTCAAACCCGGAACCTCAGTGTGGATTAAAGAGTGGTGAAAAGAACCGTTGGAGCTACACTGGAGAGGGCCCTACATTGTCATACTGTTTACCCCTACGGCAGTTAAAGTTGCGGAACTCGCACCTTGGATCCACCACAGTCGGTTGAAGCCAGCTGCACCTACTGATCCTCAGCTTTGGACCTCAACAAACCATCCCGATTCGCCCCTGTGTCTTACCCTGAGGCGGCAGAGACCATCGGTGTAGACTCGACAGCCCTACTCCTGTCACACGTCGTGGAAGCTGACAGGTCTACGCGCGGCGGAAGCTGTGAGAAAAGGAAGAACCTGAGTAAAAGAGAAGAATTTAAGTTCCATATAGAGACTTATTGTAGTAGTGTAGCTATGATGAATATGCATGTCTATATTGTACTTGCGGTATCCCTGGGGCCCTTTAGAATGAGTTCCTCTATACCCCCTTGTACCCCCTGCATAACCACCACCCGAACAGGAGTAAAAATTACCCAAACCCTGCTCTACCACTCACACTACAGCTGCACCAGTTCTGTTAGCCAGTGTGAGTATAATGGTACGGAATTGAGTATCTGTACGATAGGAAAAACCAAGACTTGTTTTAACCCACGCCAGAGTCCAACCTATCAGGTTATCGAGGTTCGCTCCCACTCAGCTGTGGGCCACCTCCTTAATTTCACTAAGATATCCTCCCCCACTAGCCCGGCCTCTCTCTTTTTCGATGCTTGTGCAGCCATAAATGCCAACAAATGGCACAGGGGAAGGTGTGGTTCCCTTAGCCAGGAACGCACCTATACACACAATGACAAATACATGTGCCCGGCCATAGCATCTGGGGCCCCATCTTGTACCGGACCGGGAGCCCGCGACCACAACTTCTGCCCCACCTGTAACTGTGTTTACTATGCATCGTGGCCCAAGGCCCCGACAGGGCGCCCCCGGGATTCTCGCAAGGCAACCCTGACTCAGTTACCAGCTAAGTCAGACTGTTCAACAGGCACCTGTAACCCCCTCAGACTGACCCTTACGTCCCCCAGTGTCTGGGCTGCCGGATACACCTTTGGCCTCCAGATAGATGGAAAGGGCACTGACCCAGGTACCCTCATACACATCCGTCTTGTAATGAAACCCCATATTTCCCAGCCTGCCTTTGTCTTCCATTCCTTCGAAGACGAACTCCGCACCCAAATAGAAGTGCCCACCTCCGTGCGGAACCTTTTCATAGAATTGGCTGAGATTGTAGCGTCCAGTCTCCACATTTCAAATTGCTATTTCTGTGGGGGAACCTGACCAGTGTCCATGAGAAGCTAGGGAACTGGACTACTCTGTCCCATATAACCAGACTGCTCTTAATAGAACGGCCAGTGAATGGGTCCTGGCAAACTCCATTGTTGGCCGTACCTGTATAGTAGGGTGGTCCACTGCCATAGGGGAAAAAATAAAAGTAGGAATTTCTTTGCTCCCTGGCCTGATTCTGGTTCCATTTATGTAGAAAACAATGTGTGCAAAGTTTGAAGCCAATTAAATAATATTTAGGGGTGGTTCAAGGTCCCTATCTATCAGGCCCCTGGATCCCCCCCAGGGTTCGTCAGACCACTGGGTATTATCCGCTCATAGATGGGGGTATCATGCTTGCCAAGCACTCAATGTGGTCCAGATGCTAGTAAGGACTTTGACGATGTGGGGAACATCTTACGGTGTTGCGAGACAACACCCAGAAGGAACTGGAGTTGCTCTTCTTTTGTGGTGTGTCGGCCGTTGAACTCCTCAATGAGTTTGACCCCTCGCTCAGCCACATCGTTGATCACTGGAAGATTTTTTACTTTCTTCAGACCGTCTTTGAATGATGCATTCTCTTCCCAGTCTTCTGGGTCTGCATTAAGAAAATCACTGTTGATGTCGAGGTGTTTCAGGAAACGGATTGACTTGCGAGTTGCAAAAGATTCAAGTGGTGGAATCATGGAACTTTTCAATTCGACCCACTTTTGGGGATCTTCGTCTTCGTCATCATCCTCATCGCTTTCATCTGATTCTGCCGGGATCATGGCCGACACTATGGCCCGCTTTGTCGGTGCTGAAACAGCTTCATCGAACAGTGACAGTGCCACAAGCTCCTCTTCCAACACGGTCATTGTGGTAAGAGTGTAGTTTCTTCAGCATCTCCAAATCTGTTCGAGGAGCAACTGCGGCATCAGGGGCAGAAAACCAGGCTTCCACATGAATCAGGATGGAGAAAATGCTCACATCACGAACACAGGACTCCTCCTGTTGGGTAAGATCTTTGAGTTGTCCTCGGAACATCCAAATCTTGAGACAGTACAAGACTTTTGCCATCCATCTGGCATGATGGAAAGCTCCGGGTTTCTTGAAATTGAAACTAGGAAGATTCCCTCCAAGGCAGACAATCGTTAACTCCAAGAATTCCAGGTAATCATCTCGGTGATTGCCCTGTGCCAACTTGGATTCCGCAAACTTCTTGATCCGATCCCTGTCAGGTTGCAGCACCTCCAAGTCTTTTCCAGTTTGATAGTTGGACTTGTCAAGGGAGCCCCAATTCTTTTGGAACCGGCGAAAGAGTTGGACATCGGGACCCGATGAAGCTCCAGAGCATGTAGAGAATACTGCACCAAGAATTATTTCGTAAATGTGATGGCGGCATGCCAAATGAAGGACTGTGCGATGGAGTCTCTGTTCTAGAAGAATGCATGCTCCTGATCGACGTCCCGTGTTCGATGCAGTTGTATCAAAGCAGAAGCCTGCAACCTTTTCATCCAAACACCATTCCTGTAACAGTTCATAAACTGCTGCAGCTTGATTCTCGCCCGTTCCTGATGTCAGTTTTGGTACACCAAAAAGTTGTGTTTCTCCAGTGGAGACAGCCGTTATCAAAACTGGAAGGCGGTCAACGGATGTGGTTGAACAGAGGAGAGATGGCAATAACTTGCTATCCCAATGCACAATGCATGTTTTGCCTTCGGCTTTGAATGCGTTGTGCAGGTCCGTCCATTGTTGCTGACGGTGCTTTTCTCTATGGCGCTTGACGCTGGAGCGGCTGATATTGAGCTCCCCAGGATAATGTCCCAGACTTCTGGCGGTTCCAGCTACCACAAACAGAGCATTGCGATCCGTTGTCCCTGTCCGATCCAGGGCTGCTGTAAGCTCTGGGGTCCAGACATTGTTAGGTCGAAACTGCTTCGTTTGTGGAGTTGCTTTCTTCTGTCCGTTATCTGAATCCGCAGATGTCGACGAGTCTTCACCTGACTCTGCTGAGGAAGAAGATCCTTCCAGCTGAACTTGGCTTGTAGTTGCCTCGGCTTCGGCAACATGTTTTTGTCTGCGCCTTTTCAGTTCTTCTTCTCGCTGTTGCGATCTTGCTTCCGTGTTGGCCAGTTTCTTGTCCATCGTGCACATTGAGCCGCGGCGCCCTGGTTCTCGTTGCGCTATTAAGAATTCTTTGTCTTCTTGAATATGAATTAAAGACATTGCATTGGCATGCGCCACATCAAATAGGTTTTTCATTGCAACCTGGAATTCTTTTTCATTTGCCTCTTGTTTCCCTCCTCTCCCTTTGTTTTTCTTCAAATGTTTCCATTGATTGAACAATTTCTTTACTTTTTCTTGAATTTTGTCATTTCTTTGAACAGGAAGCCTGGCCTTTTCACAGTAAGCTTCTACTTCACTTGTTACAATAGATGCACTTTCACTAACGCCTTTGTTTAATGTCATATGGTGATGTAAAAATACACTTAACACTTGCTCCTTGCTGGGGAGCTTGGCCCCCAGAATTGTGGTGGACATTTCTTCAATGAGATAAAAACCACGTTTTTTCACCATCTGAAAAGAATAAAGATACAAAGATAATAGTACAATGTCTTTGCCACCTCTCAAAGACGAGATTAGTTCAAATATGACGCAATCAAATGTAATCAGCGTGGAACTGAGTGGATGATACAAGATGATGCAACATTTCGTCATCTGCTCCCAGGGGGAAATCTCAAGACTTGTTGAGCCACCCCTAAATATTATTTGATTGGCTTCAAACTTTGTACACAGTGTTTTCTACCTAAATGGAACCAGAATCAGGCCAGGGAGCAAAGGAATTCAGGAATTCATTTTTATGGACCACCCTACTGTATAGTCAGGACTGGGCCCCGTTTCCCCATTAAGGTAGTGGAACTAGTATGCCTGAGTCAACGTTATTACAACGAGACCTCCCGAAAGACATCCTGGTGGTCAGGTGTAAATGTTACTGAACCGTCTAACCCATTTACCAATTTCACCACGCTCACTGCAGTATGGACTGATCTTACTTCCACCAATACCTGGAGAGCCCCCCCAGGGCTCTACTGGATTTGTGGAAATCGAGCATATGCCCAGCTTCCTGACAAATGGGGAGGGGCGTTGTCCTGGGGACAATCCGCCCATCCTTCTTTCTAATTCCCATTTCCCAAGGAGAGCAGTTAGGTTTCCCGGTATATAACCACCGCCAACAGCGCGATACCCTGAAGATTGGGCAATGGGATCAGAAATGGGACAATGAGGAATGGCCTCCTGAGAGAATTATTGCATACTATGGCCCAGCTACTTGGGCAAACGATGGGACTTGGGGATACCGCACTCCTGTTTATATGTTAAATCGTATTATCCGTTTACAAGCTGTTGTAGAAATTATAACTAATGAAACCGGTAAGGCATTAACCCTCCTGGCAAAACAAAATACCCAGATACGCACTTCTATTTACCAAAACCGGTTGGCCCTTGATTACCTATTGGCCACTGAGGGAGGGGTATGTGGAAAATTCAATCTGACTAACTGCTGTTTGCAGATTGATGATCAAGGCCACGTCATTGAAGAAATAGCCGACCGTATGCGGAGGCTAGCTCATGTACCTGTTCAGACCTGGCACGGACTGGAGCTAAATGGATGGTTTGGTTCTATGTTTACAGGGGTGGGGGGTCTGAAAACTATTGTATGTGCTGTTTTACTAATGCTAGCTGTATGTATGCTTCTTCCATGTTTTCTACCCCTTTGCCTACGCATGTTTACCTCTATTATTGACAGTACAGTTGAACGCAAGACTGCAGCACCAGTATTAGCCATGTGGAAGTATCAGACGTTACCTCAAGAGGAGGTCACAGTCTAACATAGCCCTTACTGTGTGATTTTCATCTCACCCCTTTCTGGAGGGGTGATGATAATCAAAAGGGGGGAATGTGGTAGGCCGCAGCAATTAACCAGGCCTCTTGTAGGCCTCATGCATAGAAATGTATCTATAACAGTATTGAATTACCAACCCCCACTTGAGATTAGTGCTGGAAAGAAAAAATCTGCTTTTAAAAACGGCTTTTGAACATTTCTTCTCTTTCCTCTCCCCCCTCCCTTATGCTGCTTGCTCAAGCATTCCTTGAACTCAAATTGACCTGGCCTTCCTGGGGCCAGGAATATCTTTGCAATTAAAATGTATTAATTAAAAATGTACTTATGGTGGGCCTCATCTCCGGGCCTGAAGGACAGGCCCCCAACTCACAGAGCAGGAAAGACCATATTTGGTAGATCCATCTGCTCTGTGCTGCCCTCCAGGTGACCCTGCTTTGCAGATAACACACTCTAAGCTTTGAACGTCCCTGTACTTTTTGAAGTTTTAGATAGAGAACTTACTATGCAGATGCAGGAATGTCTTAACGAGGGAAAGGTGGGAAGGGGGGATGGAGTGGAGAAAGAGGGCTAGGCATGGTCACTGATTGGATACCAATAGAGAATTGATAATGAAAATGTATATGTGAGAATGTATATAAGCAAGCTGCGACCGCACCTCGGGGCTCAGCTTTTTCTTGGATTTGTTTCCGCTGAGTCTGTGCTGCACATTAAAATTGGTTTGTATCCTACAACTGACTCCTAGTATTATTCATTGAATACAATCAGCCACAACAATGCTATTTAAAACGCTACTGTCTGTGCTCTTACTGGTGCCAAAATATTTGATCATATCACCCCCCCCCCCTGTCTATTCAATACACCCCCCCCTCCTGTTTATTCAATACCATTGGCTCCCTTACCCGCAACGTATACAATTCAAGATATTTACATTACATAGAAACATAGAAACATGACAACAGAAAAAGATCACATGGCCTATCTAGTCTGTCCTTCCATATCAACCACTACAACAGTCCCCTTTTTTCCTTTAGAGATCCTCTACGTTTGTCCCATGCTTCTTTGAATTCAGATACTGTCCTAATCTCTACCACCTCCACTGGGAGACTATTCCATGGATCCACCACTCTTTCCATAAATAAATATTTCAGCATATCACTCCTGAATCTATCCCCTTTCACCCTCATCCCATGTCCCCTCGTAGCAGAGCTTGCTTTCAATCGAAAGAGGCTTTCCTCCTGTGCATATATGCCAAGGAGGTATTTAAACGTCTCAATAATATCACCTTTATCCCACCTTTCCTCTAAGGTGTATGTTTATGTTTAAATTCTTGATATACCGCTCAGGCCGAAGCATCAGAGCGGTTTACAATACAATTTAATTTTTAAGAAAATACAAAAAGAACGCCATATATGAGATAGGACAGAGTGAGAGACAGTGATAGACAAAAGAACAGAAGAGAGAAGAAGGAAGGAGAACAGCAGGTTACAGCAATGATATAAGATCATATGTCATGAAATAGATTTTACTCACACGCCACGGCTCCACGCCTAAGGGCCACGCCAAAGGGCCCTCTGGCGAGGCCCGCAAGGCGCGGGCGCGCCTCAGGAGCGGCGGTATTTGGCCTGTTGGAAAGGGCTGCTGAGGGCTGCTGATTGGCAGGTGCAGGAGGTGAGGAGGAACTCCCACTCACTCCCTCCGATGTAGTGTGCTGCCCCTCGATCTCATCTCGCGCCTCAGGAGCGGCAGCATTTGGCCCGTTGGAGAGGGCTGCTGATTGGCAGGTGCAGGAGGTGAGGAGGAGCTCCCGCTCACTCCCTCCGACGTAGTGTGCTGCCCCTCGATCTCATCTCGCGCCTCAGGAGCGGCGGTATTTGGCCTGTTGGAGAGGGCTGCTGAGGGCTGCTGATTGGCAGGTGCAGGAGGTGAGGAGGAGCTCCCGCTCACTCCCTCCGATGTAGTGTGCTGCCCCTCGATCTCATCTCGCGCCTCAGGAGCAGCGGTATTTGGCCCATTGGAGAGGGCTGCTGAGGGCTGCTGTGTACATATTAAGATCCTTAAGTCTATCCTCATATGCTTTATAATGAAGACCACTAACCATTTTAGTAGCCACCCTCTGTACCGCCTCCAGCCTGTTTATATTCTTTTGAAGGTGTGGTCTCCAGAATTGCACACAATACTCCAAATGAGATCGCACCAAAGACTTATAGAGAGGCACAATCATCTCCTTTCTTCTGCTAGCCATTCCTCTCTCTATGCACCCAAGCATCCTTCTAGCTTTTGCTGTCACCTTTTCTACCTGTTTAGCTACTTTAAGATCATCAGACACAATCATACCTAGGTCCTGCTCTTCTTTTGTGGACAGAAGCACTTCACCCCCTATACTATATCGCTCCCTTAGATTGCTGCATCCCAAATGCATGACCTTGCATTTTTTAACATTAAATCTCAGCTGCCAAATTCTAGACCATTCTTCAAGCTTAGCTAGATCCCTCCTCGTGTTATCTACACCTTCCTGGGTGTCTACTCATAAAACGTTTTCCATAACCTGCCTCCACAATACTTTTCAACTCTAACCATCCCTTACATACCCAGCCGTATGCTCAGATCTCTTACGGATAATCACCTGGTTCTTCCCCCATTGCGCAGATTTCACTATGAAATCACCCGCCAATCAGCATTTAGTTACCTGGCCCCAGCACTCTGGAACAGCCTTCCATCTTATCTTTGACTAGAGGCTTCCTTTACACAATTCAATTCCCAATTAAAAACCTATCTATTTATGCAGGCATTTGGGCTGGAGGAGAAGGACTGCAACATGATATGAGAGACCATATAGGTCATGACTCGGTGCTTGTTTTTTATTTTTATTTTTAATTGTATTTTATTTTAATTTTATTGGTTTTTATTTTTACGGTTTGACATTTTACTGATGTAAACCGCTCTGTCTACTAATGCCAAGAACAATAGATTAAATCATAATAAACGATAAACGATCTTACCTGTCAATCAGTTTGACGAATGCTGTACCCATTATACTACTACTACTACATCTTCTAAGATCGGAATATGAAATTTCTCTGGATATATCTTCTATCAGGAATTGTAAGTTAGCAGCTACTAAAAGGGACCCTGTTGGATATGGGCTCTGAAGGGTGACATAAATTTTCACTGGCACTAAGAGGAAAAGAAATTAAAAACATGAGGCCCAGTATTCAACTGGACAGGGCTAAGCGCCATAGATGCTAAGTCCTGCCTTTTAACTCCCAATCCCCGGATATTCATTTCCGCGGCTGTTAACCGTGTACATGCCTTTTGAATATCAGGCCCGAGGTTCTTTACTTGTATGGAACACTGATTCTTGACTTTTGTAAGACTAGGAACATATCAGGATCTAATTCTGGATTGGTGAATTATATTTTGTTTGATAAACTTATGAGAACTGTGTATCTTTTTGACTGAGGACAGTTGGACTTAATTGTTAGTAAGGTGTTTCAATTTATTGTAAATTGATTGATTTTATATTTCAATATTATTGTTATTCTCTTCCAATACGTTTTAATGAAGTGGGCTATAAATGTCTTTTTAAATTAAATTAAATAAGTGCCAATCTTACCCCCTTGGAATGCCTAGACATATATCACCCTTGATTTTTGTGTACTTATTAGGTGGTTGTGACCTTTTAGTTGTGTCTTATTAGCAATATATCACATGAAAGCCGATGATATGTTTTCCTAGTGCATACTTTTATGCCCATACATGCCAGGGCAATTTTATATGTGTCTGAATGAACATACAAAATGTTGTTCTACACAATCAAATCACTTCTAAATCTAGTTGCAAAGTCTTCATGTTAAAAGCATGTATGGGCTTTGTGCCGGTGCAGACAGTTTGAAAATTGCTTTTGTATCTGAAGCTTGAAGATGCTTTTTCTGTTTCACAGCAGGACTTAAAATGTGGCTCTTTAGCCTCTATCCCCGAAAGTGAGGCTGAACGACTGAACTCCTCATTCTGGGATACTCTACTGCTGAGAGAGAACAACTGCCTTCTAGCGTGGAACCCCACCTTTCCCCGCTCTCCTTCCTAGAAATTCTGGGATCTCAATCTGCGAGAGATTCTGGCATTTAATTGTATTAGTTCATTCATTAAAAATGCTGAGAGGATAAAGCAGGAAGTCATACAAAACGTTTTACTTGTGCCTCATTGATTTTCCATAGTGATGGGAATGAGGCAGGGCATAGTACAAATTACTATTGAGTGAAGCACCATCATGATGATTTCCAGACAAGAAAAAACATTAAAGTATTTACTAGTTAAAATTCCTAAAGTGGAAGTATTTAATTTACATGCAGGTTAAAGGAGTGTTTCAATCAAGCTGACTCAAAATCTCAGTGAGGCTGAAAAAAACTTCAGAACATCAGACAGCACAGCATTAAAATATTGCGCCCTTCTCATGCTAAAACTAGGAAAACAATTTTAGAACAACAACTATTGTCTCTATAATTTGCAACTTGCTGCTCAGATAGAGATCATTTGTCCCTCTTTATCTGAATTCCCCTTTACCTGAGGAGAGGAGTAGCCTAATGATTAGAGCATGGTTTGGTAACCAAGAGTTTGATTCCTGCTAGCACACCTTGGGCAAGTCACTTAACCCTCCATTGCCACAGACAAAAGGCCTGGCAATCTACTTCCAGTCGCACAGCCAAGAAAACCCAGGAACTGCTGGGTCACCAGGAGTCAGCATTGACTCAAAGGCATGCATTGCAGTGCACTGCATTGCATCTGAGCTCCAAGACACATAAGAGTTATCGATGTGTTCTTAGAGACCAAAGGGCCATCAGGTTTTAGGGATGTACATGTGTTAGCCTACATCAAATTAATTCAGGAGCCTGAAAAATGTTAGTATGCACAAACTCCAATTGTATGTGTAGCCCCAGTCCCAGTGGCTACAGGCAACTCACGCCATTGGGACCAAATCACAGCAGTATTTCTTCCTAGGCTCTCTCCCTTTCCTTCACTCAACTAGTAAGTGCAGGAGACATAAGTGCAGGAAGAAGGACTGGGAGCTATTGTGTACACATGGGACACAAGGGCCTATACGTCTTTTGAAGATATTTCACATTTGGACTGCTGGTTGAGGTTTACTCATGTAGAGTTTAAGGGGGTCTCCGTCCTGGGATGGGCCAGGTAATTTTGATGCCCTGACTTTGAACTTCTTCTGAGAAATGGAGTGCATTGTTGGAGATTGATCTTCTGCATCAAGAGCCCTAACAGTTGATCCTGGACTTTGAGATAAGTTCCCTTTAATAGCTGGCAGTCCTGGTAATGGTGATGGTACTCTATTGAGGAGGGTTTTTGTACTCTGCCTCAGAAAGTTCTTAAAGAGGGTATTCCTCTCTTTTTTAAAGAAAAAAAAGGAGGGTTTGCTTTGAGAAAGAGGGAATTTCCCTACTCGCATGGCAAACGATCCGACAAAAAGTGAATTAAGGGGTTAGAAATACTCGGGCTGGTTAATTAATCAGAGTTATCTCTTATATATAGTGTCACAAGCACAATGCCTAAACCACTAGTCTTCTAGTTGTGGAGGGCGTGGTGGTTGAGAACCTTCTTCTATCAGCTGTTATATTTATGCTTTAAGTAGAAGGATTGTAGTTGTGTTAAACCAAGGGTAAGGCTTATGACAAAAAAAGAATTTATTTTGAACACAATAGAACAGATCAGGTTCCTGGCACAATTTACAGAATTTCAAATTATAGGATTTTTGCTTAAGGTTCAGCAAGTTGGTGGCAAAACAACAGAACTCAGCAATGGCTTTTTAAAGTCCTCTTCACTGCAGAAGCTTAGCCTTTCACATATAACAAGATGCCACTTTTCTTATTGTCCTTTGTCAATCAGAGCAATAGAAAAACAAACTTTACTTCTTCTATGGCAAATTTATCTTCACTCAGCCATGATTTCCCCTAGGCTGCACTTCCAGGTGAAGACCCAACTTAGGTTATGAAATAAGCATTCACAGTGTCCTCAAGACTCTTATAGCAGGCTTTTCTTATAAACAGGAGCAAAACACAAACTCTTATAGCAGGCTTTTTCATATAAGACAGGAGCAAAGCACAAACACTTCTAGCAGCCAATTAACTTTCTCTCCATTGTAGAGTTTCAACACAGCTGACACAGAAGCATGAATCACAGCCTTACTTCAACTAGCTTATGCTGCAGTAAATTCCTCCTTTCAAAACACACACAGGAATTTACTTTCTCACTGCTTAGCTCTAAGGTTACTTCAGCAAGAGGAACAGTTCTTTCAAAGCTGGCTCTTTTCAACCCTTCAAGTCTAGAGCTTGGCATAAAGAACAATCCATCAACATATCTTCTTCTGCCCCTGACTCTGACACTTGTTCTCCCAATTGCATAGGTTCTGACTCACCCACTTGATCAGAGTGCCCTGCTGACAACCTCTCTGGTGGCCTGAAAGCTTCTCTCCTTCCTGGCTCCCACCTTTGTTGCAAACGTGATTCAGGGAAATCACCTTTCTCAGCAATGGGTAGCTCAGCCTGTCTCCAGAGGTTAGCACCTGCTCTGGATTCTCCAGCATTCCATCGTCCTTGCTGCTCTGAAGTCTGTCCTCTGCTGCTTCCTCTGCTCCTTCTCCAATCACTCCTCCCACTCCTTCTCCTTCTGCTCCTCCTGCTCCAGCTCCTACTCCAGCTCCTTCCCTCCATAATTTAACCAAGGTTTATACTCACTGGGATCCAACCCCACCTCTTTCTCTCCCAGGTGTTTGTAATCCCCCCTGCCTTCTGACATCAGAATAATCAATGCAGTTATTAGAATGAGGGTTTTTGTCCTTGCAATCTATCCCTCTTACACTGTCAAGCATTTCCTGGAACTTGTTCCAGCTGGGATTTTTCTGCCTTTGAACTGTGGCTCTGGCCTTTTGACCCTGCACACCTAACAGAGGCCCCTTGATTAAGGTGAATTCCTTATGCTGTTCACCTTCCCCATGCTCAAAAAGGTTGACTTTGCCACAATAGGTAGAGGAGAAAGAGAGGCAATCGCAGAACTCAACAGAGATTTCCAACGTGCAGCAAGACAAGACAAGACAAGGAGAAGTACTACAGAGATGTATACAAGGAACTATTAGAGGAAGAACAAGATTGGCTTTCCTAAAGCTATGATAATTAAAGAGAAGATTTCAGTATTGAATTGCAATGCTAAAAGGTGCTAAAGGATCAATGTTGAATGATGCCGAGAAGATAAAGAAAAGGTGGAAAGAATATACAGAGTCAGTACACCATAAAGATCAGGTGGATCAACAGCTGTTTTAGCCTGTACCTTATGATCAGGAACCATTTGTGATGAAAGAATAAGTCGAAGCAGCATTGAAAGCATTATCAAAGAACAAACATAAGAATATAAGATATGCCATACTGGGTCAGACCAAGGTCCATCAAGCCCAGTATTCTGTTTCCAACAGTGGTCAATCTAGGTCATACGTACCTAGCAGTTTCCCCAAAGGACACAGGTTCCACAATGCTTGTATTGGTTCAAGTATTGATATCCTGGGTCCCTTCTTAATAATGGTTTATGGACCTTTCCTCCAGGAACTTGTCCAAACCATTTTTAAACCCAGCTACACTAACAGCCTTTACTACATCCTCCGGTAACAAATTCCAGAGTTTGATTACACGTTGAGTGAAAAAATATTTTATTTTATTAGTCTTAAATAGTTTACCCTGTAGCTTCATTGCATGTCCCCTAGTCTTTCTATATTCTGATAAGGTAAACAATCGATCTACGTTTACCCGTTCCACTCCGTTCATTAATTTATAGACTTCTATCATATCTCCCCTCAGCCGTCTCTTTTCCAGGTTAAAGAGCCCTAACCTTTTTAGCCTTTCTTCATAGGAGTATCCATCCATCCCCTTTACCATTTTGGTGGCTCTTCTCTGAACCTTTTCTAAAATCGCTATATCCTTTTTAAGATACGGCGACCAGAATTGCACACAATATTCAAGGTGCGGTCTCACCATGGAACGATATAGAGGCATTATAATATCTTTTGTTTTATTTTCCATTCCTTTCCTTATCATACCTAGCATTCTATTTGCTCTCTTGGCCGCTGCTGCACACTAGGCCGAGGGTTTTAACATGGTATCCACAATGACGCCTACATCTTTTTCCTGGGTGGTGGTTCCTAATGTGGAACCTTGCATCGTGTAACCATAGTTTGGGTTGTTCTTCCCTAGGTGCATAACCTTGCACTTGTCCACATTAAATTTCATCTGCCATTTTGATGCCCAGTCTTCCAATTTATCAAGATCCTCTTGCAATTTTCCACAATCCTCTTGGGTTTTAACAACTTTAAATAGTTTTGTGTCATCTGCAAATTTCATAACCTCACTCGTTATTCCACTTTCCAGGTCATTTATGAATATGTCAAAAAGCAGCGGACCCAGCACAGATCCCTGGGGTACACCACTATTCACCTTTCTCCATTGGGAAAATTGGCCATTTAGCCCTACCCTCTGCTTTCTATCTTTTAACCAGTTCCTGATCCACAATAGTACACTGCCTCCTATCCCATGACTCTTTAGTTTTGCCAAACGTCTCTGATGAGGGACCTTGTCAAAGGCTTTCTGAAAGTCCAGATACACAATATCAACCGACTCACCTTTTGTCCACCTGTTTATTCACTCCTTAAAAAAAACATAACAGATTAGTAAGACAAGATCTTCCTTGTCTAAAGCCATGTTGGCTGTCTCCCATTAGGTCATGACTATCTACATGCTGAGTAATTTTATTCTTTATGATGGTTTCTACCATTTTTCCCGGTACTGATGTCAGGCTCACCGGTCTGTAGTTTCCCGGATCACCCCTGGAACCCTTTTTAAAAACTGGTGTTACATTGGCGATCCTCCAATCTTCAGGTATTAGAGATGATTTTAATGATAGTTCACAGATTACTAATAGCAGGTCTGCAATCTCATATTTCAGTTCTTTCAACACCCTTGGATGTATACCATCCGGCCCAGGTGATTTGCGACTCTTCAGTTTATCTAATAGTTGTAATACATCTTCCCGATGTATCGATATTTCCTTCAATTCTTCCGCACCTTTAAATACCACTTCAGTCATGGGTAACATCCCTACATCTTCCTCAGTAAAAACTGAAGCAAAGAATTCATTCAATCTCTCCACTATCGCCTTGTCGCCTCTTAGTGCTCCTTTAACCCCTTTATCATCTAATGGACCAACTGACTCTCTCACAGGTTTTTTGCTGCGAATGTACTTGAAAAGGTCTTTACTCCGCGTTTTTACTTTCGCAGCACGCTTCTTCTCAAATTCTCCCTTTGCCTGCCTTATCAATGCCTTGTATTTGACTTGCTAGTGCTTGTGCTGTTTCCAGGTTTCGTCGTTTGGCTCTTTTTTCCATTTCCTGAAAGATGCTTTTTTGGCAACAACAGCCTCTCTGACCTCACCTTTAAACCATGCTGGCAGTTTTTTGGACCTCCTTCCACTTTTCTTAAACCATGGAATACAGCTGGTCTGGGCTTCCAAGATAGTATTTTTCAACAACAGCCAAGCCTGATGTACGTCTTTAACCTTTGCAACTGCTCCTTTTAGTTCTTTCTTAACTGTTTTCCTCATTTTATCATAGTCTCCCTTTCGAAAGTTAAAAGGTAGTACTGTGGATTTCCTTACTATCCCTCCTCCACTAATTAAATCAAAGGCGATCATGCTATGATCACTATTGCCAAGTGGCCCCAACAACCTTATCTCTTGCACTAGATCTGGTGTTCCACTAAGGACTAGGTCTAATATGGCTTCCCCTCTGGTCGGTTCATGAACCAGCTGCTCCAAGGAGCAGTCATTTATTTCATCTAGGAACTTTATCTCCCTAGCATGTCCTGACGTGACACTGACCCAGTCGATACCGGGGTAGTTGAAATCACCCATTATTATTACTGCACTGTAACTTTTGTTAGCTTCCTTGATTTCTTTGAGCATTTCATCATCCATTTGGTCATTCTGGCAAGGCGCTCGATAGTAGTACACCCCCCACTGCCATTGCCTTCCCCCTTTTACATGGAATTTCAATCCATATAGATTCTACAGCAGATTTTTTTTCCTGCAAAACTTTAATCCTTTCTGACTCAATGCCCTCTCTAACATAGAGAGCAACCCCTCCACCAATTTGATCAGCTCTATCATTACGATATAGTTTGTACCCAGGTATCACAGTGTCCCACTGGTTGTCCTCCTTCCACCATGTCTCTGATATTCCAATCATATCTAACCTTTCATTTAGTGCTATATATTCTAACTCTCCCATCTTATTTTTTAGACTTCTAGCATTTGCATACAAGCATTTTAGAGAATGTATTTTATTCATATTAATTTGGCTATTGTTAGACATGGGTAATTTGGGATCTTTAAGCTCTATCTGCTCCATACTTGAGGGCATTTGGGCTTCTTTACTCTTTTGTGGAACCTCTCTGCTTTTGGTAGTATCCTGCAAAGATACATTCTTCCGAACCATCCGCTCTTGGGCGACTGTCGGCTTTCCCCTAATATCTAGTTTAAAAGCTGCTCTATCTCCTTTTTAAAGGTTAATGACAGCAGCCTGGTTCCATCCCGGTTAAGGTGAAGCCCATCCCTTCGGAAGAGACCCTCCTTTCCCCAGAATGTTCCCCAGTTCCTAACAAATCCAAAACTCTCATCTCTGCACCATTGTCTCATCCACGCATTGAGACTCCGGAGCTCTGCCTGCCTTTTGGGTCCTGCGCGTGGAACAGGAAGCATTTCGGAGAACGCTACCCTGGAAGTTCTGGATTTCAACTTCCTACCTAAAAGCCTAAATTTAGCCTCCAGAACCTCCCTACCACATTTTCCTATGTCATTGGTACCGACATGTACCAAGACAGCAGACTCCTCCCCAGCACTATCTAAGACCTTATCTAGGTGGCGCGTGAGGTCCGCTACCTTCGCACCAGGCAGGCATGTTACCAGGCAATCCTCACGTCCACCAGCCACCCAGCTATCTACATGCCTAATGATCGAATCACCAACTATAACGGCTGTCCTAACCCTTCCCTCATGGGCACATGGCCCTGGAGAAACTTCCTCGGTGCGAGAGGGTTTTACATCACCTGGAGGACAGGTCCTAGTTACAGGATCACTTCCTGCCACAACAGGGTGATGCTCTCCTGTCACGTGACCTCTCTCCTCCATGGCAACAGGGATGCTGCCAGACTGGAGGTGGGACTTCAGGACTATATCCCTGTAGGTCTTGTCTATATACCTCTCTGTCTGTCTTATGCTTTCCAAGTCTGCTACTTTAGCCTCTAGAGAACGGACTCGTTCCCTGAGAGCAAAGAGCTCCTTGCACCTAGTGCACACGTAAGAACTCTCACCAACTGGGAGAAAATCATACATGTGACACTCAATGCAAAAGACTGGAAAGCTCCCATCCCGCTGCTGGACTGCTTTTTGCATCTTAGTTTTAAGTTTGTGTTTAGATCTAAGTTATTTACTTACTAAGGGTTGCTATGGATATTTATACTAATAAAACTGTACCTAATACGTGTAATATACCTTGTTCACCTGAAGCTTAACTAATCTCAGGTCCTTAGTGTATGACTGATTTGGGTAATGAGCTTCACCTGAGAGCATCTCCTGTCTTTTAAGATGTGTAAGTACCTATAAAGCTACGATTATCCCAGGGGTGGTGGGTGTGGGGAGGGAGGGAGGGAAATAACACTTATTAAAAGAGGGCTGCTACACAGTACCCTGTCTTATGCTGCTGAGGTAAGCTATATTCTGATTTGATTTAAATTATAGCTCTTAGCTGCTGCTAGGCTCTAGCTT
The DNA here is from genome assembly GCA_033557465.1 of Ichthyophis bannanicus. Classification (NCBI taxonomy): domain Eukaryota; kingdom Metazoa; phylum Chordata; class Amphibia; order Gymnophiona; family Ichthyophiidae; genus Ichthyophis; species Ichthyophis bannanicus. The sequence goes on along the minus strand of CM066037.1, from coordinate 57,395,440 downwards.
CTTATGAAATTTAAACTACAAGCTCTCTGCTGGGTTCTAAATTTAACCAGAAAGCTCTCTTCTGTGCTTTAAATTTAAGCTAAAAGTACTTTGCTGATGCTAGGCCCTGAGTGACTATTAAATTTAGATTATGGAGGAGTTCTTTGTTTCCTGCTTGTCAGCTGTTACTTACCTGATTGGCCTGGTCTCCCGCTTCCACTCCTCTGATTGGGGCAGTTGGTTTCATACAGGGCTATATCACCTTGCCTCCGACGCGGGACGCCGAGGAGTTCTTTGTTTCCTGCTTGTCAGCTGTTACTTACCTGATTGGCCTGGTCTCCCGCTTCCACTCCTCTGATTGGGGCAGTTGGTTTCATACGGGGCTATATCACCTTGCCTCCGAAGCGGGACGCCGAGGAGTTCTTTGTTTCCTGCTTGTAAGCTGTTACTTACCTGATTGGCCTGGTCTCCCGCTTCCAGTCCTCTGATTGGGGCAGTTGGTTTCATATGGGGCTATATCACCTTGCCTCCGACGCGGGACGCCGAGGAGTTCTTTGTTTCCTGCTTGTCAGCTGTTACTTACCTGATTGGCCTGGTCTCCCGCTTCCACTCCTCTGATTGGGGCAGTTGGTTTCATACGGGGCTATATCACTTTGCCTCCGACGCGGGACGCGTAGCGGGCGCGTGCCTGTGGTGCGTGCCCAAAGGGGCAGGTCCCGCCCCTTTGGTGCCCCTTCGGTGCTGATTCAGTGCTGGAAGTTCCCGTGAATGGGGAAGAGGAAGAAACGCCTGCTGTCGGTGGCTCAACCTAAGGCGGGTAAAATAGTTGGGCCCATGGATGCGCAGGTCTCCGTTGGTAAGCCATTGCCTGAGGATACTTCGTTGGATGCCTCCCTTGGTGAAAAGTCGACCATGAGTACTGTGTTTTCTGACTCCTCCCCAGCTGCGGAAAACTTTTCCCTGGTGAATCGAGACAAGGATTCTCCTTTAGCTGTTTCCATTGTGTCCAGCCTTAACAAGATTGAAGGTCCTATGCTTTCTTCTTCTTTTCAAGGATGGACTCTGTCGCTGACTCATTGCCTCCTCCGGTGCCATCTGTGGTTCTTTTTGCTGGGTTTGGTGAGCCTCGTGTTATCCCAGATGAAGTGTCCTTGAAAGATGTTTGGACTATGTTGTCTAGAATGGAGTTGGCACTGGACTCTTCTCTTCAAAAGATTTCTACTTATACGAAAGAAACTGTTGCAAAGTTCTCAAATCAGGAGTCTCGACTGGCTGCTGTGGAGAAAAGTGTTGACTCTTTTGAGACTCGCTTCTCACCTCAGCAGACAGTTATTTCTTCCTTGGTTCAGGATGTTACCTCATTACGTTCTCAGCACGAAGTTCTTGAGAACTCTTTGCGTTCCAAGAATCTTCGTCTTTTGAACTTCCCTAAAACACATTATCTAGCACCTCTTATGCTTTTTCATAAATATTTGAAAGAGGTATTGTTGATTTCGGATGCAGAAGTTATTTCCTTGCTTAATATTTATTACCTTCCCTCCAGAGACACGGCCTCTCAGGTTGAGCCTCAGGAGGGACGGGTTGAGGGAGAGCCTAAGGGTTCAGCTTCTTTGAATATTTCAGAATTTTTGGAATCTTCTCATGATGAGATTTCTACGAGAGCCACCTTGTTAATTATGGTGGCTTCTGAGCTGGATAGACAGAGAATATTTCGCGCATACTTCAAGAAAAAGTTTGAGAAGTTTTGTGGCTATGCCATTCAAATTTTTCCTGACGTCTCAAGGGCCACGCAGCAAAGGCAGAGGGCATTTTTGGAAATTCGCCCACGCATCTTGGCCTTGGGCGCATTGTTCTACTTGAAGTTTCCCTGCAGGTGCCACATCATTTATCAAGATACTCGTTACATTTTTCTTGAAGTTGCGCAGCTATTGGAATTTTTGAAGGGTAAAGGCTAAGTTTTGCTTTGTTTTGTTAACTATTGATTTCCTTGTTTCCTTTGCTGGGGTTACCAGGTTTTGGTCAGGGATTGGTTTTTTGTTTTCTTTTAGGTATTGAACTTCTCCTGGATGTGGGCTAATAACATGTGTTTTCTTTGTTTGTTACTTTATTATGGAGGTAGGGTTGTAGTCCTAACCTCCTGATGAATTTTGTCTATTATTGTATGTTTCTTTTTCATTTAATTAAAAAAAAATTTTTTTTAATTTTGACTACAAGCTCTCTGCTGGGTTCCAAATGTAACCAGAAAGCTCTCTTCTGTGTTTTAAATTTAAACTAAAAGTACTTTGCTGTTATTAGGCCCTGAGTGACTATTAAATTTAAACTACAAGCTCTCTGCTGGGTATGAAATGTAACCAGAAAGTTCTCCTCTGTGTTTTAAATTTAAACTTAAACTGCTGCTACTAGGCCCTGACAGATTTAACAAAAAATAGTGGGTTCACAGATTAATTAGCTTTAATACAAAGAATTCCTTTTAGAAAATTACCAGAAGTATATACTCACAGTTGCAGATTTCTCTCCAGAAGTAACAGTCCCTTTTTCTAGTCCTTCAAGGGACCAAAAAGGGACCAAAAGCACCGGGCATTGATGGCATTCCCACTGAAATATTACAACAATCAGATGCAGCTGTTAAACTACTCAAAAGGCTCTGCCAGGAAATTTGGGAGACAGAATCATGGTCAACTGACTGGAAAATATCTGTGTTCATACCAATACTGAAGAAAGGTAATCTGACTGGCACTGGTAATTATTGCACATTTGAACTGATCCCATATACCAGCAAGCTTCTACTCAAGATCATTCAGTGGAGACTACAACCATACCTGGAACAAGAACTGCCTGAAGTGCAAGCAGGGTTCAGGAAAGGGCGAGGAACAGGAGACATTATTGCGAATGTGAGATGGATCCTTGAAGAGACAAAAGAATACCAAAAAGGATACTTACATATGTTTCATTGACTACAGCAAGGCCTTTGATTGCATAAATCCTGAAAAATTCTGGACTATATTAAGAAACAAGGGTTTACCAGAACACCTAATAGTTCTCATGAACAACTTCCCCCTGCTTACAACCCATTGTGACATCACAAGCTTATGCAATAGCTTAGGGTGGGGAGAGAAGCTGGAAGGATGACACTAACCCTCCAGGATAGGGTCCCCTGTGAAACCTCCACTGGAGGGGCCATCATGATGTCCTGAATCAGGATGTTAAGATTCCTTGTGAAAAAGATGGATCGCCAATTGATCCTCACCCTCCACCAGAGGAAGCTTCCTTTCTTCCACTGACTCCCACTGGATAGGAAATTCTCTTCATCATCCCAGCCTCCTCCCATAGAAGACATGGCTGGGCTCTCAGTGGAATGGACAGGCAAAAAGGCAGGGTGGGGGGTGCTTAACCTCAGTGGGAGATGCAGAGGGCCCAACCCCTATGAGGAGGGTTTGCCATGCAGCTAACTGAAAACAACCCATTAACTATTTTTTAGGAGCGGCTCCTCAAAGTTGGGTGAGAATGGGCCTTTGAAGGGCCCTCAGGGGCTTCAGCCTCCTCACCATGCTCCCCCTCTGCAGAGATCATGAAGCTATTCAAGATGGCTGCTGTCCCAGCAAGTTGGAAAATCAAAGTAGCAAAATAATCGTAATATTGCCAAAAAATGTGCCCTGAGGTGTCTCCATCACATTCAGGACAAAAAGAGTCAGCCAGGGAGCTCAGCCAACAGGAGCTGCAAGAAGCACACTGCCGTGCACCCAGCAACACGAAAGAGCTTGATGCGGTTAAAAAAAACATAGTAACATAGTAAATAACGGCAGATAAAGACCAGTATGTCCATCTAGTCTGCCCAGTAAGATGGCAGGAGTTGGTGCACCTGCCACTCTGTGCAGGCCACCCCTCCCCATGTTTTTGTTTAGGGGCTCCATGTAGGACACCCCTATTTGTTGAGAAATTAGATGGTTTAGTTTATTTTAATTTTATCCTGTTGCTGTAAAGGGATCCACTGTGTCTGTCCCATGCCATTTTGAATTCTGTCACTGTGTTTGCCCCCACCACTTCCATCGGGAGGGCATCCAAGAATCCACCACCCTTTCAGTGAAAAAGTATTTCCTGACATTGCCTTTCAATTTACCCCCTTGCAGCTTCATGTTATGCCCTCTGGTTTTACAGCTTCCCCGTCTTTGGAAGAGGTTTGTTTGTTCCTTATTTCTCTTTAAGTTTTTAAAGGTCTGAATCATATCTCCTCTATCCCTCCTCAGTGTACATATTTAGGTCTTCAAGTCTCTTCTCATAAGGCTTCTGACGCAGGCTCCAAATCATTTTGGTTGCCTTCCTCTGAACAGTTTCCAGTCTTTTTACATCCTTTGCAAAATACGGTCTCCAAAACTGAACACAGTATTCCAAGTGAGGCCTCAGTGGCATTAGTACCTCTTCCTTTCTGCTGGTAATTCCTCTTTGTATGCAACATCCTCCTGGCTTTTGCCACCGCCTTGTCGCAATGTTTTGCCACCTTGAGAACTACAGAAATAATCACAAAAAACAAACTGTGAAGAAGAAACCCAAAGGAAAATAAAAATTGCCGCAAAAAAAGGAACCCCAATTTGATAAGGAAGCCCTAGCAGATGTCAGGCTGGCTGGTGAAACCCAAGAATAACTGCCCCAGCTGCCTACACAAGGCTTGAAAGCCCGGCTACCTCTGGGAGGTTTTTTATTCAAGCTGCTTTATTCAAAGCAACAAAAGAGAGCCAATTAAAATATAGCAAAAAAAAAAAAGGGCAGAAAAAAAGAATAACAAGCATGCAGACAGAGGACAGCGTGGCCTTAACCTAGACTTGCCAATCCCCCTCAGGGTCCCCATGGAATCCTCCTATTTGCTCTCCAGCCCACCAGTGCTGGAACCCATGAGTAACCGTGCTGTGCTCAGGGCAGCTATCAGTTCAAGGAGACAAGGGAGTACGAAGCACAGAGCAAACTTTGGGCCTATAGGTCTCAATCTCTCAGGCCACAAGATTGTGATCTGCACTCAGGAAGACAGGCCTATGTGTACTGCTGTGCCAGTCTACACACACCTTGCCATCTGCAAGAGGTAGACAATTCCAGCTCCTCTCAGAGCTGCACCAGTAGATATACTAGTGATGACAACACTTAATGTTGCTCTAGTCTGCTTTGCCTGCTGGCTGAAGAGCACAGCCTACTCATCTGGACCGGTCTAGCAGGATGATAGAGTGGTAAAAGGGGCGCTAAGGAAGGACAAGGCCAAAGCAGAGACTAAATGAATTCTTTGCTTTGGTCTTTACTGAAGAAAACGTAGGGAAGTTACCCATGCCTGAAATGGTATTTAAAGGTGATGTATCAGAAGAACTGAAAAAATTTTCAATTGTGAAAAATTTCAAGAGGACCTTGATAAATTGGAAGACTGGACATCCTAATGGCAGATGAAATTTAATGTGGACAAGTGCAAAGTTATGCCTCTAGGAAAGAACAACCCAAACTACAGTTACATGATGCAAGGTTCCACAGTAGAAACCACCACCCAGAAAAAGGATTTAGGCAGCATCGTGGATAATACGTTAAAAACCTCTGCCCAGTATGCAGCGGTGGCCAAGAAAGCAACTAGAATACTAGGAATCATAAAGAAAGGAATAGAGAATAAAACCAAGGATATTATAATGCCTCTGTATCACCCCATGGTACAATTGCATCTTGAATATTGTGTACAATTCTGGTCTCCAGTGGTATTTAAAGGTGATGTATCGGAAGAACTGAAACTATCGATAAACTGGGAATATGTATTACAACTATTTGATAAAGAGTAGCAAATCACCTGGATGGGATGGTATACATCCCAGTATGTTGAAAGAACTGAAATATGAGACTGCAGACCTACTATCTGTGAACAATCATAAAAATCATCTGTAGTACCTGCAGATTGGAGAATGGCCAATGTAATGCCAATTTTTAAGAAGGGTTCCAGGGGTGATCCGGAAAACTACAGACCGGTGAGCCTGATGTCAGCACAGGGCAAATCGGTAGAAACCTTTATAAAGAATAAAATTACCAAACACGTAGATAGTTATGGCTTAATGAGAGAAAGGCAACATGGATTTAGCCTAGGAAGGTCTTGTCTTACTAATCTGTTATATTATTTTGAAGGTGTGAATAAACAGGTAACTAAAGCAAGCCAGTTGATATAGAGTATCTGGATTTTCAGAAAGCCTTTGACAAGATCCCTCATGAAAGACTCTTGGTGAAATTAAAAAGTCATGGGATAGGAGGCAGTGTGCTATTGTGTATCAGGACCTGGTTAAAAGATAGAAAGCAGAGAGTAGGAATAAATGGACAATTTTCTAAATGGAGAAAGATGAATAGTGGAGTAGCTCAGAGACCTGTGCTGGGCCCACTGCTTTTTAACATATTCATAAATGACCTGGAAATGGGAAGAATGAGGAGGAGATCAAATTTGCAGATGACACAAAATTATTCAAAGTTGTTAAAACATAAGAGAATTGCGAAAAATTGCAAGAGGACCTTGATAAATTGGAAGACTGGACATTCAAATGGCAGATGAAATTTCTTGTAATGTGGACAAGTACAAAGTTATGCACTTAGAGCACGATTCCATAATGTGCACATCCAGCCCACGGACACATCTAAATAAAAAATGAGCCCTTTTTGAACATAATTCCGCATCCACGGGTCTAGATGTGCCCACGGGTCCGGAATCAGGGAGATAAACATGTTCAATGCAGCATGGGCAAAGAAGTATTCAGCCGGCCCATGCATGCAGCCAGCATGCTGCCCTGCACGTGGGTGCAGGCACAGGCAATGCAATATAATGGAGAAACGTTCCCGTCAATATTATCGGGCATGGGTTAATATTATGGACGTCCCCGCAGCCACTGTATTTTGCCTGTCTCCACAATGTACCCACGAACGCCACACCCCCTGTGAAAAACATGCTTCTCCTAAGCTCCTCTTCATACTGACAGTAGTTTGCTGATGCAAACTAGACATGAATACCAATGAGAAATGACTGCTGCTGCAACCCATACCACATACCAGTCTTCTACAGGCTCTGAGAAGTGCTAGGCAATCCCAGTGCACCCTAATATGGTATAAGAGAATGTAAATATGAACATGTATGTCAGGACATACCTTGCATTAAATGGTACTTGGCATTATAAAAGGGTCCCAGTGATTCCTGCCTCGGGCACCTCCACAAACACGCTTTAAACTGCTAAGGATGGACCCTTACCAAGTGCACAAAACCTGAAACTAACATTGCAGTTCCCCAAAAGATGCAAAATATTGCTGAGCAACAAATCATAAGGAATGGAGAATAAAACAAAGGGTATTATAATGCCTCTGTATCTCTCCATGGTGTGACCACACCTTGAATATTGTGTGCAATTCTGACAGCCATATCTTAAAAAGGATATAGCAGAATTCAGAGAAGAGCCACCAAAATGGTAAAGGAGATGGAAGGATACCTCTGTGATGAAAGGTTTAAAAGGTTAGGGCTCTTCAACTTGGAAAACAAGACAGCTGAGGGGAGATATGATAGAGGTCTATAAAATAATGAATGGAATGGAAGGGGTAAACGTAGTTCGGTGGTTTACTCCATTAAAAAGTATGAAGACTAGGGGGACACACAATGAAGGTACACTGTAACCAATTTAAGACTATCTGAAAAAATATTTTTTCACTCGATACGTAATCAAACTCTGGAATTCCTTATCAGAGGATGTGGTAAAAGCTGTTAGTATAGTCGGGTTTAAGAAAGGTTTGGACAAGTTTCCGAAGGAAAGGCCCATAAACCATTATTACAGAGGATCAGGGAAATCCACTGCTAACCTCATCCTGAAATCTGTGTATCGTTTTCGGAAGCTGACAGGGAAATAGGATACTGGACTAGATGGAACTTGGTATGACTAAATATGATATTTCTTATGTTCTTATGGTCCAGTATGGCCCATTTTCAAACTCGATGTGTCTTTTCAGTGACTCTGCACTTTAATTTTCAGAGAATTATTTTATAGTCAAACATTTCTCGATCCCTTTTGTATTCATTCTTTCTAAATGCAGTTGGTTTGGAAAATAAATAAAACTTGTCTCTTCACACGCACACAAAACGCAACATCGTATTTTGGCAACACAACTGTTGTTGACCATAACCCCTACGGACCCCGCTTGTCATCAGAGACTCGATCGGGTAAGATGACATCACCGCGATGACGTAAGGCGGGTGGGTGGGGCAGATGAAGACTACCAAACGAGGCGGGACGCTCCACAAACTCTAGAGAACAACAACGCGGCGGTAGCGTGACGGTCACGTGGTCGGCGTGCTCCTCGCGGGCCCCGCCTTTCTCTGCAGAGCTGCTCGGAGCCGCGTCGTACGTCACGTCAGTCATCGAGTTGACGAAAAAATGGCGAAGCGAGCGGAGGCTCGCGGGGGCTGAGCGGGAACGAGGAGTTTGGTCGGGGCGGGCGAGGAGCGGCTGCGAAGAGACAAACGGAATAACGGACGCGCGGGCAGCTGCGCGGAGGCGCGCTCCCGTCCCCGGGCGCGAGAGCATGGGGAGCGGCGTGTCCGTGCGGGCCGATGACGGGCTGGGAGCCACCGAAGGAGTCCGGCAGCGAGTGAGTAGCTCTTGCCCCAGCCTCTCGGGCCCGGGAGCTCTGCTGTCCGCTTACAGGACGCGGTAAACTTAGGCTTACACAATACAAGAATGACAGCAGCGAAATCCTAAAGGGACCTCAGCTGTCTGGCGGCTCGGGAGAGAGCCGGAATGCATTGCATCCCTCGTAAGACGGTCCCCGGGGAGGGCGGTCGATAGGCTCCTCCCCTCCCCTGCCAACTTAAGGTGCTGCTTGCTGTTGCCGGTCCTCCCCGGGGCAGATGGGGACGACGTTGATTGGTCACGGAGATGTTGTGAAGACGCACAGGTTATATTTTATGGCGGTTTGGGGCGAATGCAACCCCCAAAATGATCTTTATAATGAGGATGAGCAGGAGGAGGCCACCATGACAGGCAATAGACAGGATTACCCATGTGTGCGTTATGTAAAATGCCTGCTTAGAACTGTTATTTTTCTCGACTTTTCATTTCTCTGGACATCCCTTATAAATCATTATTATAAGCTTTTTGGGGACAGGGAAATACCTGCTGCACCTGAACGTAACTCACCTTGAGTTGTCAGCAAAAAGGTGTGAGATGAATCAAAATAAAAATTATATTGTGTGTTGCCAGTGACAGCAGTCCCAGCAGCCTTTAAATAGATAGCGTTTGTCGTCTTACAGCACTAGGCCAGCAATTTAAAAAAATGTGTGCTTTACAATTTTAGTATAACTTCTTTTTAACATTAAAAAATAGTTTAACAAGGCTGGTTGAGCAGAATACTTACATTAGGTTTAAGAGAGTACACAAAAATGTTAGGTAAAATTAAAGCTATGCAATCGCATTTCTTTTTACAGTGCAGTGGTTGTATTTAAAGTTTGCTATACTACTACTACTTATTTATAGCGCTACAGGACATATTCAACACTACAGATACATGCAAGAGACACTCCCTTCTCCCAAGACAGTCAACACAACTGAGGATTAGAATATATCTAGGGGATTGGTAAGGAAACACGGGAGGCGAACAGGAGACTAGGGAGATCAGGAGCAGTCTCAAGGACCTTCAATATGTACTTGTACAATGCTTCATATGCCTTGTGGCACTATATAAATGATTAATAGTAACAGTAGAAATTTTTAGCTTGGACTTGAACAGGGTAAGAGATGGAGTCTGGTGCACTGACTCAGATAGTTTGTTCCAGGTATAAGGAGCAGCAAGGTAGAAAGTTTGGAGTTGGCAGTGGAAGAAAAGGGCACAGATAGAAGGGATCTGCCAGAAGAGTAAATTTCTGTAGGAAGAAATAAGAGTGGAAAGATAGTGAGGAGCAGCTGAATGAAGGCACTTATAGGTCAGTAGTAGAAGTTTGAACTCGATGCGGAAACGGATTGGAAGCCAATGAAGGTTTGAAGGGCAGTGTAGCTATGCTTGTCAGAACAGTTTACAATTGTGTATAAAATATATCCCCTTTATTTTATACACATCTGAGTAACCTTATGGCAGCTTGTCAGGTTACTAATAATTTGTGGCCAGATATTCAAAGGGTGTCATGCATTGGCTGCTGGATGGCTAAGGTGTAATATCTTTGTGTTTTTTTTTTTTTTTAGAAATGATGTCGATAGTATGTGGCTGTTTAAATCGCTAAATGGCCTCATACTATCCATATAATTGTGGGCTGGGAAGATGAAAGATGGGCATCATGACTTGTTTGCTGCATCAAGCTGTGAATATTGCCACTAAAGTGCCGTTGTTAGCACATGCAATTGTGCAATGTTTGCACAAAAATTTCTGTGCTAGTGTGGATGAAGATTCCTTCCTGTATTCTAATGTGAGCATGATCAGTGCGCAAATGCACTAACAGCAGTGCACAACGCATTTAAATCCATTTAAGTGGATGGAAATGTAGCAATTAGCTAGGGACGGCAAAATGACCATATGATTGGGGGGATCCAAGTTCTGCCCCAACTCCGGCTTAATTCCACCCCTATTCCCTGAAACCTTTCCCTCCTGTTCTGTCCACAGGGTTCCGATCTCCCATAGGCAAAAGAGAAGGGAATGCCTGCATTCACGGAAAAGACTCTCTGCCCATGGGAGATTGGATTCCCACAGGCAGACAGGTTTCTTTTCTGTAATTGTGGCCATTCCTTTTTCTTCCACCCTGGAAGATCGGATCACCGCAGGCAGCCAAACATGCATGGAGGCTGCGATTATGGTCTTCCGCTCCTGTTCTGCCTGCGGAGATTTGATCTCTGGTGGACAGACAGGAGTCTTTGCCGTGAGCGTGGCTGTTCTACCCATGGGAGATGGGATCCCTGCAGGCCAAAGAAGAGAGGAACGTTGCGGCTGGCACTTGGCATGCAAAGGTTTGGTGGGCCAGGGCCCATATGGCCCATCCCATTCCAATGCCTATTCAGTTAGTTATGCAGCAAAATGCGCAGGAGGCTGAGCTCAAAGCTCAGATTTCAACATGAGATCCTGAAGAGGCATTGAAAGGTTAGCTCATGGGACTGCAGTCAGTGCTGGTGAAAAATGTATGCCTATTACTTCAGCATACAGCACCTTCAACTTTTTGTGACTTTGCTGAAGTGTATGCTGAAAAAAAGACAGGGGAAATGTGCTGGATACTATCCGGCATATAAACGGCAATATTATTCTGCGCAGAAGTTCTGTTTTTAAGAATAATGATGTTTATGTACTGGTTAGCAATCCAGCACAAGTATCAAATTTTTTTTGGGGGGTGGGGGGATTGCGCAGAATATAAATGGTGCTAATGCAGATCACTGTGCACATGTGATCTGGATTTTCAGAAAGCCTTTGACAAGGTCCTTCATGAGAGTTTCTTGAGGAAATGAAAGTTTTGGAATAGGAGGCAGAGTACTATTATGGATCAGGAACCAGTTAAAAGATAGAAAGCAGAGATTAGGGCTAAATGGACAATTTTCTCAATGGAAAAAGGTAAATAGTGGCATATCTCAGGGATCTGTGCTGGGCCTGCTGCTTTTTAACATATTCATAAATGGGAAATAACGAGTGAGGTGATCAGATTTGCAGATGGCACAAAATTATTCAAAGTTGTTAAAACACAAGAGGATTGTGAAAAATTGCAAGAGGACCTACAGAAATTGGGAGACTAGACAGATGACATTTAATGTGATAAGTAGGGCCAAGTGCAATGTTATGCACTTAGGGAAGAACAACCCACATTACAGTTACACGATGCTGCTCAGGAAAAGGATCTAGGCATCATTGTTAATATGTTGAAACCCTCTGCTCAGTGTGCCAAGAAAGCAAATAGAATGTTAGAATTCATAAGGAAAGGAATAACCAATAAAACCAAGAATATTATAATGCCTCTGCATTGCCCCATGGTGCGACAACACCTTGAATATTGTGTGCTGTTCTGGTTGCCATATATAAATACAGGTATAGCAGAATTAGAAAAGGTACAGAGACGAGCAACCACAATGATAAAGGGGATGGAAGAATACTCTTTCAAGGAAGGGATTAAAAGGTTAGGGCTCCTCAGCTCGGAAAAGAGATGGCTGAGGGGGAGATATTGTAGAGCTCTATAAAATGAGTAGAGTAGAACGGGTAAACCTAGATCAGTTCACTCCTTCAGAAAATAGAAAGACTAGGGGACACGCAATGAAGCTTACATTTAAGACTAATTGGTGAAAATATTTTTTTCACTCAATTCACAATCAAACTCTGTAATTCATTGCAGGAGGATTTAGTAAAAGCTGTTAGTGTGCTTTATGTTTGCAAGAGATAAGGTTGTTGGGGCCACTTGGCAATAGTGGTCGTAGCATGATCTCATTTGATTTAATAAATGGAAACAGAATGGCAAGGAAATCCACAGTAATACTTTTCAATTTTCAAAAGGGGATACTATGATACAATGAGGAAAATAGTTAAGAAAAACTAAAAGGAGCACCTGCAAAGATTAAAGATTTACATCAAGCATGGGTGTTTAAAAATACTCTCTTGGAAGTCCAGACCAGATGTATTCCATGGCTTAAGAAAAGTGGAAGGAAGAACAAAAAACTTCTACCCAGGAAAAGGATTTAGGCATCATTGTGAATAATACGTTGAAACCCTCTACCCAGTGTGCAGCGGTGGCCAAGTAAGCAAATAGAATGCTAGGAATCATAAGGAAAGGAGAATAAAACCGAGACTATTGTAATGTCTTTGTATCATTCCATGGTGCGACCACTTCTCAATATTGTGTGTAATTCTGGTACCCATATCTTATAAAGGATATAGCAGAATTAGAAAAGGTACAGAGAAGAACCACCAAAATGGTAAAGGGGATGGAAGAATATACCTATGAGGAAATGCTTAAAAGGTTAGGGCTCTTCAACTTGGAAAAGAGATGGCTGAGGGGAGATATGATAGAGGTCTATAAATTAACGTAAGGAAGAGAATGGGTAAACATAGATCAGTGTTAACTCCGTCAAAAAGACTAGGGGTCATGCAATGAAGCTACAATGGAACCCATTTAAGACTAATAAGAGAATATTTTTTTCACTCAATGCATAATCAAATTCTGGAATTCATTACTGGATAATGGAAACAGGAAAAACTGTTAGAGTAGCTGTGTTTAAAAAAAGGTTTGGACAAGTTCCTGGAGGAAAGGTCCATAAACCATTATTAAAAAGGACCTGGGAAATCCACTGCGTACCCCGGGATAAGCATTGTGGAATCTGTTTTCCTTTTTAGGTACCTGCCAGGTACCTGTGACCTGGATTGGCCATTTTTGGAAACGGGATACTGTGGCTTGATGGTCCTTGGTATGACATTCCTTATGTTCTTGTGTTCCTTTATTTGATATACTGCAAAACCTGCATGCAAGTTATGTAGTTTTCAATACACAAAAATATAAAAGGTTCAAAGACAGAAACACCATTTTCAAATGATAGGAAAGGAACCAGGATACAGCAAAAGCAGGGGAAGAGATGAGATGGAAGGCTGGAGGGATAGAGGGTTAGCCCTGCCAGGCCCAAGATAAATAAAAGCACCTGAGGGGTTTGCTGTTGAGAGTCCGAACAAAGCCTTGAATAGGAATGTTTTAAGAACCACCTTAAAAATTTTGCTCAATATGAAGGGGGTAGGCAAACTATTCCATAGAGTGGGTGCTGTGGTGAAGAAAGCGTTTTTCTGAGTGTGTTCATATTTGACTATGGCTGGGGAGGGAAAATGTAATTGAAAACCGTGCAAGGAGCGAAGTGCCCTAGCATGGGCGTAAAATGTGACTAAAGAGTAGAGGTATTAAAGGGCAGAATTGTGTATGGCCTTATGGGTAAGAGTCAAGGCTTTAAAGACTTTTCTTTGTATTCTGTTCAAAGCCTAAAACCATTATTTAGCATGGACTGGGGAAATACACTGATGCGACAGGCTGCATGGAATCTGGCTACTTATTGGGAACCTGAAAGGTAGTTGTAACCTGGATTGGCCACAGTTGGAAACAAGGATACTGGGCTTGATGGACCTTTGGTCTGAACTAGTATGACATATCTTATGTTCATGTGCCTGGCTTGCTGTCCTTGTTTAGTACAGACTTTTTGCTTACAGGTCATTTGCATGCTGTTTATTTACAGCATCGCTGAGCGTAACTTCTACACTAAACTTGGCATTAGAAAAACCTGCTCTAGAGCTTTAGCACAGGTTTCTGAATTGAGCCCCGGTGTTTAGCTGATTAGCTGGTTAAACTAAGTGGATAGTAATGACATGGTTACTTAATCTGATGACCATGTCAACTGAAAATCTGGCCCTTGGTTTTCATTGCCAGAGAGATTTGGTTGCCAAGTCATATTTTGCATTCTGTTAAAATATTATTTAATTGATAGCAGGAGCGCTTTGATCTCAGTAACATATTAGTATGTTTTCACTGTAGAACAGCTTTTAGAAGGAATTCTAGATTGTATGTAGAATGGTCTGCAAATTATCAGCTTCCTTGCTGGTTCTGTAGGCTTACAGGCTGTTTTTTATTAAAGCATGTTAAGCAACTAATGTGTGAATTGGTGCATGTTGTTAGTACACATACATTAATAGTTATCCTGGTGGCATGACACTGCAGGGCATGTTTACTGAGATTCATACCAGTAGCTTGTGAACAGTTCCAGGAAGGAGAGCTTTTCCAGTTCTGGTTTTAAATTTGCATTGCAATGTAATATATTTGTAATTCCTGATTTTACCCATTGGAATCAATGCTGCAGGTCCCATAATGCGACAGGTATCATAGACTATTTTAATGATGGGTTAAAAATTACTAATAGTAGCTTTACAATTTCTTCTTTGAGTTCTCTTGGCATTATACCATCCAGATGATTTACTGGTTCCATATTTTGCTGTGAACCATCTTGTCTATAATCCACTGTCCTGAGCTGTAACATTCTTAGGTTTCAGTTTCCTTAACCATGCATGTGTCTGAGTTTGATCCGTGTTATGGTTCCTGGAGTAATACTTTGTATATCCCACCATATTTGTGCATTTGCCACTTTTTCTGATCTATTTCTTTAGAGTTCTTTCTCTTGGTTTGCAAATTCTGTTTCCTTTCCTTTGCGTGCAGGTGAATTCTCAGCTCATTCTTTCTGCTTGTAGGAATGCTTGTCTAAGTTTAATGATGGAGATGGATTTTGGTTGTTGACTTACATACCCAAATACAAAAAATGTTTGTTGATGCTATTAAATAGGCCCAGAGGCCTATCATGGTAACTCTGTATGTATAATCTATTTTTATGAAGTCCATTCTTCCTCTGGTTCTAGGAATGTGTATAGTCTCTGCGTACACTGGTTCTTATAAATGACCTCATGGGCATGGAAAGGTGTTCTTGATCATTCATCCAGTTTTTCAAGATCTTTAAGACAGGCCTTGACAAATTTTCGTGGCATCTAGGAGCCAACCTAAAAATCAAAGCTGGCCGCTGAAACCTAGGTCACAATGCATGTGCCACCTCCCCTCCAAAAAGGTATATCACAGTTACTTTTTTAGGCTTTAGGACCTGATTTACTAAGTCTGTTTTCCCCATTTTTCCATGAGAAAAAGCTAATAAAGAATGGGGCTGCTGGACAGTGCCAACAAAAGACAGTGGCCTACTCCTCTTCCCTCTTCTACCACCTTCACTGACCCATTAAGCTACACCAGAGTGTGTGTGTGTACACGTGCGCATGTGGTGGCGGAGGGAGGGTGCCTGCATGTGCGTAGCGGGAGAGGAGTGCACTTTTTGCACTTACACATTGTACCCTTTACTTCCCATGCATTCATATCTTCCCTCCCCACTTGAGCTGCTCTCCTGCTGTTGTTCCCCCACCCCCAGACTCTTCTCTTCAACCTCCCCCCCCCTTCTTTCACTCCCCTCCATTTCCCCCCCTCACCGGGAGAGCCAGTGTCTGCACAGCCTTCAAAAAAAAGTTAGTATGTTTGCTGGAAGAAAAATGCTCACCTACTGCCCTTTTAATTTATTCAGCCATCTGCAGTAAGTGAGCCTCTTTATTTTATTCAGCCATCTGTGCTTAGGGGAGTGAAGGAGTAGCCTAGTGGTTACAGCACTGGCTTGGTAAGCCAGAGACCAGGGTTCAGTTCCTACTAGCACTCCTTGGCCAAGTAAGGAGCTGCTATGTTGCAGGAGTCAGCACTGACTTTGAAGGCACATATTGCATTTTTTTCCAGCAAATATATTAACTTTTTTTTTTTTTTTTTTTTTTTTGAAGGCTGTGCAGACACTGGCTCTCCCGGCTGACACTGGACCCTCTTAAGTGCTTCTGCCCTTGGGTTTTGGGATCCCCGTGGGTAGACACCAGCTTTCCAGGCTGCAGTTGCGGCACTCTGCCCTTGTGGGTTGGGATCCTTGGGGCCGACATCAGATTCTGGGCCTCTCTTCTGCCCATGTGCTCTGATCCACAGACGCCAGTCTGATGATTTTTTTTTTTTGGTTTCCATGGTGACCTGGGGTTTGTCA